>LKNJ01003617.1:0-71923 GCA_002120245.1 Maccullochella peelii
TTCAGCAGTGTTTTGCAAATACATTTCAGCTTTCAGCATTCCCACGCATTTTCTGCAGGAAATGCAGTTTTTCTAGTTATTGATTACTATAAACATACACATACATTATTGTCAATTTTACACAAGTGATTTTACTTCTACTAAAGTAAAATGTCAGTAGCAGTATTTCTACTTTCAGGGACACTGTAGTGCTCCTTCCTTCCACTGCTGATGTAATGTAGCTCCTCTGTTACTCGGGACAGGCCTTTGTCCACAAGGTTACCACCAGAGGGTGACAAAATGCTATTCTTTTACAGAAATGACACACCTTTTAACCCTCCTGTTATCTTCAAATTTACCAACATCTTTTATCACTGGGGTCAGTTTGACCCCAGCAATTTAAAGCTCCAGAAAATGACTGTAATTAAAATTGTTATCCAAGTTTATGTGTCAGGTACTTCATGTCACTTTGTTGACTACCTAAATAACCCTTTCAATAAAACAACATTCATTCTCATCAGTGGAGGATTCCTCATAATCAGGGTCCTCCTCAACATTATCCTCAGTCTCAGACACATTCTCCTCTTCTATGTCACGTTCACTGGCAGAAAACATTTGCTTAGAGGTACTTTTCAATTGAGAGAGAGCATAAAGAGAGCGCACACAGAAAACCAAGAGGCTGCTGTGAAAACTTTTATGTGCTTGCCACAACCCATGTCATGGGGACTATCAGGGGTTCTGGCACTACTACAGGTAATTTACGTCGCTAAGACGTTAGCAACAACCTCCATTAACAATACTCGTTAGTAAGTTAACGTTTGCCGAAAACCGGAGGAAAGCTACTGTTTTCTATAGAGCCAATGTTATACTTTGTAAGTACAACAGCTAAAGAGATAATTGAATGTCAATAATGTCAAAATACAAACCTTACAGGAGAGCGACGAGTTCAAAACAGGGCATCAAAGTGTCGCTGCTGGTCTGTAACTGTTATGTCAAACATATGTCAAATAGTAACATTAACTGAGCGAGCTCCACGGGTGACTGCATGCTAACTCACGCCACCAGCTCAAACATCCAGAGTTTATCTTAATGTTATCTCATTTGCAACAACTACTCAGTGGCCACTGAATGGAGCGCCCATCAGTGATAGCGGTGTGGGGAGGAGGAGAAGCTAGAGGTTGCTTCGTGATACCAGAGATCAGGGGGAATTAAGAGCTCTCACTCTGCTCAAAATTCCAGGTATCAAAACCGCATTCGCGTTATCTACAAGGACACTAGTTTCCTTGGTTATGTAGTCTTTTCCACTCGTTCTGCTCTGAATGTATATTTCTGTAATTGTGAACTGAATATTACTAATAATAATACTGTCAGTGAAAACAATTAAGAATCTTGAATTGATACGCAAAACTGCACGTTTCCTAAAATCTGCACACTGTTATACACTGGAATAATTCGGAAACCATTGCAGTCAATATCCTTCTTTTTTATTTTACCTCGATTAGATAATATTATAGTGTCTGTTACATGAAATGTAAGACACAGAAACAATGTTCAGATACAATATAGGCCTACAGATATAGCCACTGAGTGGTTATATCTTACATTCTTCACAATTTACGATCTATGATGTAACGAACGTTAAAGCTTCCGGTTCACACTCTTCTTTGTTTTTCAAAATATACTTGTAACGGTAGAGTGGTACAGCACCCCCTGCTGGTTGTTTTTTTTTTGTTTTTGAAAAATTCCAGTTATTCAAGAGATCTTTTTTTAACCTCGAATCCAAGGACGTTGTGTTTTAATTTTAGCAGCTTTTCAACATGCCTGCTACAACAATCTTTAACAGTCCAATCTTTGGTACATGATTTATTTGGATCAGCCTACAATCAGCGTGATTGTCTATCACTAGTGTGCTCCAGATTCACATGCAGGTTAAAAAGTTAAAAAACATTTTCTCTCATTAAAATAACAAATTTAGAGCATTGCATGTCTCTGTTCTTCCTTGTTTAGCAACAGTCAGACCTGAAAACAAAACCCTAATTTTGGTTAATTCAGACTTCCATCAGGAACACGTTGATGAGTAAGGTAACTTAATTCACTCCAAACAACATCTAATAGTTTAATCCACTTGATTCCAAATATACACAACATCCCTGTAGTTTTAAAGAAATTAAATTAATGAACATATTTCTAGATCAGTTCAATCAACAGGAGAGAAAATTAATTTTATAAAGCATCTTTACTATATCAGCACTGACTAAAGGTCACTGTGCAGATGTGACGCAGTTTTTCTTTTACATTGAGGCTAAAAGATCACACTTAGCCCTGGTTAATATTTACCAAAAACCTGGCTGAAGCACAATATTTAGCCAACAAGTACACCAGACATAATCCAAACGTATCATTGTATAAACAGAAGAACTTCTCAGAATGTGCTGTTCTTGATTAGAGCCGCCCCAGGCGCTCTCAACTTCATCCACAGCTTTGTGCATAATCACCTTGCCTATTATTGGGGGTGTCTGAAAGTACTTTCCCTTCCCTTCTTCCTGCAGAACAGCACAGAACCTCAATCAAACTCAAGCCTTCATGTGCTCAGTCAGTCATAGGTGTTTACAACCCCTCTGCAACAGTGCTGAATAAGACCACAGTACAGCATATTGTACTATGGGAGTGGCAGTGTCCAGGGCATGTAGCTCCTACAGCTAGACAGGTTTGCCCCCTCCACTGATTGTAAAACAACATATAGTTTTTAATATTTTAACAATACCTGAAAAAAATACTGTTGAATAAAAAACTACGTCAGTGCACTTTTAATGACTTGATGATGCTCATTCAAATCTGGTCAGTTTTTATTCTCCTACTGTGAAACTTATAGCTGAAGTTAACAATTACTGTGGTGGTTTTGTTCTGTGTTGGCTAACATTTTGTTTGCTCTTGTCTTTTGCATAAAGTACGTGTATGCTAATACACACTTACGCTTACCTGCTGTACACTGAGAATATTGTGGGTTTTACTTGAACTGTAATCACATATAGGCCCACCTATGAAAACCTGTTGCTCCTCTTTCTATTTTTGTAAAATAAGGATTACTTTCTACTTACAGTATGTTCCACTCATGATTTTCACCAAGCTGTAAAACCTCTTTTTTATGAATAAGCAATGAGTGATTGTTATCATTTAGTTTAGCTAATAAATACATTTTCTTAATAAATAACTCAAGTGAATTGTACTTATTGAATTGTACTATATCACTGGCAGTTTTTGCAATGTTGCATTTAAGGTATACAGACTTTCCGTGGGCGTCATGTTTTCCAAGCCAATAGGAAGTTAAAAATCTCAATCTCCAGATCCCTGGTTTGACCATGTGTCTTTGGCGTTATTCAAATATGGACCCTTTCAGCCTACTATTAGCTCTGTTAAATAAATGCTGTTCAGCTATGTTGATCAAGATGTTTGAACCTGGCCAGGAGCTAT
Organism: Maccullochella peelii; assembly: GCA_002120245.1. Lineage (NCBI taxonomy): Eukaryota > Metazoa > Chordata > Actinopteri > Centrarchiformes > Percichthyidae > Maccullochella > Maccullochella peelii. The sequence continues at coordinate 3,451 of LKNJ01003617.1, forward strand.
GATGTGTTGATCAAATAAAAAATGTATTCCGTTTTTTAGCATGTCATAAGTTTAATAATAATAACTGTCGAATGGAGAATTTCAAAAACAACAGCTGAACTTGTGTGAATGATGCGGCTGACAAAGGTCAAGAATGCTAATTAATTAAAGTCCTACATACACTTATTACCACCTCTGCTGTGGCTGTTTAACTCTCCCACATTATTGACATAAACAACCTATGGAGTCCCTGATGGAAATTTTAATGCAACAAACAAATATTTGTCATGCTGACTATACAGTATATATATGAGCAAAGGAGGGTTGAATCATACATTTTTTTTAGATTAAAAAAGTTGTTTAATCTTTCTTTGTCAGGTTTAATACTTTAATACTTTTATTCCTACAAGACACTAATAAATGTTTAAATGTGATTTCCTTCATCTGACTCATTTTCAGTATTAAATAGGTTGGAAGAAAATTAAATGAGATTTTCCTTTTGTTTCCATGTTGTGTTTGTAGGAAAAGCAAAGGCACCAGGGAGGAGTGCTGAGTTTTAGAAAACACTATTCATTCCCTTACATTTATACATATATTTAATTCAACTATTAATTGCAATGACTTAATGGGTAATATAGCAAGTTTTACCAGTCCTTTCCTCTGTGTGTATTATTCTCTTCACCTGTAGATTGGTGATTTCATGGAAAAATATGCTAGTCAAACAACAGATTACCCTAAAAGTCACATTGTTGTTATTCACCTATGAACCTAAATGCTGCCAAAATACCATCTGTTTAAACAGAGTAGCCTGGGATTAAATACTCTGTCCACAGGCTTATCCTCTCAAACTCATACCAGCGATGGCTTACAACAGTCTAGACTCACTCGATCACATGTTCTAACACCTCATCAGTTTAAGTTCAAGAGACATGCAGTTAATCAAAGACACACAATTTTCCTTTTTTTTCATATCACTTTGCCTTTTATCAAAAGAAAAAAAAAACATTGACGTTGTCTACATCACAGACAAGAATCATCAATATTCTGTTTTAAACAATTTTGCCATGAACAGAATGAACCCCATGCCCATCCCTCCCCTGGAGCAAACTCCTCTACACACAGTATACTTTACATACCTATAGTTCCTGTCCAGACCTTTTTGCATTTTACATCATTATCAAAGTAGTATCAATAGCTTTAAAATACATACAATGCTCTTTCCATTGTAATTATAATTGCTATCCTGATTGTACATACAGTATCATTTCCCACAGTTAGAGTCTGATGACGATTTATGTGCCTCGTTTTCAACATGTTGTTACAAAATATTCTGAAGAGACAACACAAGTCTCTGCATTTCATTAAACCAAAATACTTCTGATGATTCGTAGATGAGAAGCATTTTCGCACAATCGCCGTATGTCATGGGAATGGAAACACTGCAGAGAGCCTCACGCTGTTAAAGTGGTATTGAATACACAATGCATCAAATGATATTTACCCAAATCCACAGCTTTTATTTATGCGTCCCTCCTATTTGACGTCAGTAATATCCTGAACCCATCTCAGACTCTCCAAGGGGCTTTACTACCAACTGTTACGTCTGCTCGAATGTGAGATTATGAAGTACAGTCAGAGAATCTCTGTAATCCCCAATTAGAAGAGTTACATTGAAGGAACGATAAAGATATTATAAAAGATCACTTCAACAAAAGCGTAGCACAAGTTATAAAAGTGGAACTAGTCCATGTGTTTGTATGGATTTGTTACACAAGAGTTTGGCAATAAAGTTCTCGGTACTGAGCACAAAATGTTGGCAGTAGTGGGCTGTGCTCAATCAATATACATTTTTTACTTCATAGGATTAAAAACAGTGACTGAGTTAACAAATTTGTAAAAACCCAATTGTCTAAATTAAACAAACTCAGTTTGGTATTAGGGGTGTCACAGGTGTGAGGCTCAGAGATCACCATTCACACATAAAACTTCGGCACCAGAGACAAGTCCTTAGCAAAGGAAATGTGAGCCATCTCCGACTGAATACTATAGAAATGTGTGGAAGACTTGTTTTTCCCGGAGCTGGTTTGGATTTATATCTAAGCATCGCGATAACTCGGAATTAACTAATTAATGACCAGACACCAGTAATCACAGCCAGGCACCTGAGTGTCCTTTCAGATGTGAGTTGAGGGCTGGGTCAATCAGTGAGAGTCGAAACCTGCACCTCTTTACCTCTAGGATTAAAACACTCAAATTTGTTTTTATGTGTGACAGCGTGCAAGTGCAGTTAAGCATTTCATATCTGCGAAAGGGTCAAAATTATTTGGTTAGTTGAACCAGAGCCCCGAGAAAAATAAAAACTCAATCTAAATGTGGGAAAAGCTACCAGTGTCAAAAATACATCAAGAAAGCCGTCTTCATTTATACCCTGTATACACACAGCCAGAGCCCTGGACTGAAAAATTTTGGTCACTGCAGTTAGTGAAGTGTTTGGCATTGCAACACCAAATCCAGTCGACAATTTTCTATATTAACACATTCTGATTCAATGTACAGTGTCACTAATGTCACAGCATGGCCAAACCCTCCATCAGCGGCTCTGGATACAGTACGCAACCAGTCATAAACTATAAGTCACACTACCTTAAGAAAAACACTGCTTAAAAACAGCTTGACTCCATTTAAATTTTAACAACTTATTTTTTGGCCTAGTGGCTGTCAAGTGAAAAAGTTTTTTAAAACTCAGATCTATGACTGATTTTCTGTGCCTACTCTTTGAAAATTAGCTTTATAGTAGACCTTTGAATTGTTGTCAGACTTTGTATTTTTTTGGCAATTTGTTTTTTTTGCAGAATGTTATAAATGGAACAAATGAGAAAGAGTAATGAGAGTGAGCAGTGATGGCACCGTCTTATAGTTTAGACCCATGTTTGAGTGTAGAGAGAGTGCGAGAGAGAAGTAGCACTGTTCACACCTTCTGAGAACTGAATCCACATCCAGATAATCCCCATCCAAATAATAAGGCCAATACACAAGCGTGTTAATACTGTTTTAGCCCAGATAAGCAGTCAGCCACCAGTACTGGCTGCTCTGAGGAGTTATAATCACCTCCTTTCACATTTGTTTTGGGGTTCAAAATATACTGCAAGTAAATTAGTGCACATATTTATTTTCTGTCTAGTACTGAGTAAGATCCTATTTTATCAGTGGACAACTTATTTTACATAAAATACACTGGCAACTGTATTAATTTCTTCTTGGTGTAAAAACAGGGAAGTTAAAATACAGAAAGTCATTAAAATATGATTTGACATTAAAATCTATACAATGTAGAATCCTCATGTACAAGATTTATTTGTTGCTATCTGTAAGCTACAAGTGGCTGGAAAGCAGGACCTGAAGTGGACACGTCCCAGGGTGTGAAACTACTGAGAGAAAGACTTGGTCTTTTTTTTTTTTTTTTGCCAAACCTCAGCTTGACGAAGCCAAACAAAAAGAGTGAGGGAGTGCTTACATTGTGGCTGAAGTGTTAGGCACTGCAAAAAATAAAAATGAGATTTTTTTCTGATAAACACAGTAAGGCAATTTGATTATGGCTGACTGATAGCAATATAAGTTTCCGGTCTGTCTTCTGTAAAGTTCAATATATTCTTAATTTAGACTCAGGATAGAAACACTTTTTTTGTTTCCATTTTCACAACCCATTTTAAGATTACCTGTGTAAAAACAGCTACAATCAAAAATGAGGCACTTTATAAAAGAGTATATAGATATCTAGGCTATATAGTATTAATCATTATATGTATACTGTATATTTTATATACCATTGTAATGTGTCACTTTATATTAGAATTGTGTTAACTGAAAACAAACTACAGTATGTACTATAGTTTCTGTCGTTCTACTTGTATACTGTAGTATACACTATAGTATAATATACAGTTATAATAGAAAAGCTCAGTTGCCAAAAAAGTATTTACACTTTGACTTTTTTCCAAGATGTTGTGCTACACATCGGTTAAAAACGCATTAATGTGAGATCTTATTTGGTCATAATTAACTCAAACTGCTGAATAATTTTATACTGTGGTGGAAAGGAAATGGCTGATAGTCATGTGAAGTTATAAAATTCAAATAGATAAAAAATAATATTGTTTAATATCTAATTTCATTTGTATCCTATCATCTTACTAGCAAACATGTACGACTTCATATGTGAGCTGTAGTTAGGGACTGTATAAAAATTATTAGGGCAGGATAGGGGGTCAGAGAAGGGGGAGGGTTACATTTGGGGGTTTTGTTGCACCACCACAGGGAAATTTTTTGTGAGGCCAGGGGAGGGTCTTTTAACTTCATCCCAGATTTATCCTTACCCTGTGAGATTTATTGTATTTGTTTTAAATACAATCGTTACATCATAAAGATGGCTTTCATTTTGATATTTAACGCTGCGCTCTTTGGAACAGTTGTCTCCAACATCTCCAACATGCCTGGCCATGGGATTCAGGCATCATGTAATTGATATGACAGTCATCTGTCAGCTTCATCCGATATACTTTTATTCAGTGGAATCCGGGGGTGGGGGTCCATCAGGGCTGCCGCATGTGCTCGGTTCACTCATGTAATAACTGTTTACTTAGCAGCTCTTTATTCAAAAATAAAGAGTGGCTGGAATATTCACAGTTTTGCCAAAAAGAAATATATATATAAAGATATATGGGCTTGAGGGATTTTGTTTTATTATGAAATGAAATATAAGATTCAGCCCCCCTCCGCCCCCCAATCATTTCCGTACAGTCCCTAAGCTGTTTAAAAAAAGTTTTCTTTTCAAAACTGTAGTATTCAGCCTCCTCACTAACGAGTCTGTTATCAGGTCCCTTCAGCACATCTCAGTGAGGACATTTACATACATACAATCTAATTATTATCCATACTGGGTGTTTGAAGCCAATTTGATTAAGCTGTTTACATGCATAGCAGAAGAATGTTATGTTAATTTGGCCATTTTTATGCAATGTCCAATGCAGAAAACCCACTGTGTGTTTGCTTACACCTGGCACTTCACTTTCCCTTCAATATCCTAAAATACCACTGAGATGCATTAACTAGACTTCCATACTGGCACCATTTGAGAATCAGCCACAGGACATGACAGGACATGTTTAGTTTATGCATAATCAAAGCTGGGGCTGTGCAAACATGTATCCTGTGTGAGTGCACATCTGGAGCTTTAGGGATAAAACTTAATTCTGTGTGGAAAAACACAGAAAACAGAATTGCAGTGATCATTTTGAAAGGATATAAAGAAAGCCATTGTTCTCATCCCTCAACTACAACCTGAAGATCAACTCTGAGCACAAGTACAACAACGTGATGTCAACTGAAATGTGGAAATGGAATTGTAATCTGTATCCTATTTAATACAGTTTACATTACAGTTTTTGTAAAAGCGCTTTGGGCTCCGTTAAGGTTGAAAAGCACTATATAGGTGAAGTCCATTTATCATTTACACTCACATGTGGATTTCTCAACGATTGCATAAGATGTGTGGGATTCTCACACGGCCATTTTCTTCTTGGGTGAAAAACCAAAAAGCATAAAGCATAAAAATTATATCTAAATTTAACTGAATTTAAATAACATAATTGCTAATTCCATGAACTGTACTTTGTAATACCTCAGCAGTGAAGCACATTTTGATGCCCTTTGATGGCACAAGAAAAGTGGTCAAGAAGTGTAAAGGCTTTTTTGGGCAACTGTATATAATAAATTAAATATGTTTACAGTGACAGCATGTATGAGTGTATGAAACTGTATTTCCTTCTTATTTTGAGTCAAAATGACACCCGATGATCATTTAACTTGTGACGATATATAAAAACATAAACCTAATAGACCCAATAAATAAACACTCCTGAATGCAGCTGAGATTGTGTCAGCTGCCACTTTGAGCTACGAGAGTTCAAAATGATTGGCTCATGCACCTATCACAAGCAAATGTGTTTCAAATTAAGGTACACAGATGGACATTTTTTTTGCCATTTGTGTGATTCCCTGAAAGCCTTGTTAATCTCTGACTTTGCCTTCATGATTGTTAGTGTGTGACGGAGCCACCACGATCAACATAATGGCCACCTGAGAACTCACACACGATCACATATCAAATTGTCGTCCTTTGTCTATATTAAGTTGAATGGTGATCAAATGTCATTTTTATTCAAAAAAAGGCAAAAACAAAACATTTTCCTTACCCTGTGTTTGTGTCTGTGTGCATGTGTGTGTGTGTGTGTGTGTGTGTGTGTGTTTGGCACACATTTGGTTGACAGAAAACAGCAGACGGGATGGGGATGAGTTTTCCAGGATTTTCAGTGTTCGGGCTCCAGTTTACAGTTCTGTTGTGGCAACAGATCGGGCCACTGACTGTCCCCTCACAGACTGAGTGTAGAGCTGTCACACCGGCATCACACTTGGATCCAAGACGAAGACTGGGATCAACAATCTGGAAGAAAAGAATCAAAAGCAGGCAGGAATTTGAATCACACAGTTTCTACTGTTTTCAATAGTTAGTAGGTAGTTAGTGTTTAACCCATTATTATAGTTTCCATAATAATTCACAATAAATCTAACTCCCCACACAAAATGTTTCAGAAGGTAAAGCAGTTTAGACTAGATTATATATTCCCCAAAGCATATTGCTTTTGTTGAATCTAGAGCTCCTGCAGGCTGCTTGGGTAAATATCACATGACAACTGATAGCTTTCTAAAAGGATTTTCTGATTGGAGTCTCTTGCACACTGTTGCAGATGTCAATATTATGTGTCTTGTTTTTGTGTCTGACTTATCAGTTCCAGGGATTTTGAACTGTTTCTTCTTTTTAATGAGCCACCTAAACAACACAAAGACCTCACTGCTCTAGTTCTGATCATGTCAGCAAAATAAAGTCAGCGGCAGCAAGCAAACATCTGTGATTATCAGCTTGAAATTACAAAGATTATTTTAGAATAACCATAGTTAAGGAAAGCTCAGACAAAAGTGTTGATAAATCAATGTGTGGTTTGAGTAGCTCTGCGTCAGTCTAACCACTTGCTCCAACCACTTTCAGAGTCAAATGATTCTAATGATTGTCTGCAACCTCAACACTCTGTTTGTGTTTACACTGCTGTGTAAAAAAGACTGTATGGTTGAAATATTCTGCACTGCGGTTCCTGGTTTTCCAACCAGCTGATGACAAGGAGTTCACTTGTATATATATATTTTTTACTCTTAGTTTTTAGTGCAGATATTATTACAACTTTATTAAAAAAGATGGACTTCGTTGCTAGAACATGGATAGGCGGTAGTGTTGCTCACTAACAGCTACTCACATTGCTGTAAGTGGATCAAATAAAGATAATTAACTATTTACAAACATCAGACTTAAGATTTTAGATTTAAGTTACATCTTTGAATCAGACTTTGCATCTTGATCAGACAGTAAACTGATTAGCTTTCAGGCTCATAATACAGATGTGACTACTACAATTAAAACACAGGGCACATATAAACATGTTCATCTAATTGTGATATTTTAATGAACATTTAATTAAAATGTAATTAAAAAAGAAGGAGTAATGTGATATTAGCAAAAATATTTGAGTGTTAATTGGTCATTTGAGAACCGAGCCTGTTAATTTGAGGTTTTATAAACTGCAGTGCAGCCACCATCCTCCCTATATCCAGGCGTCATATATTGAGCTCCATTATTAGAATATGGCTGCAGTTAATGAAAGCGGGATAAACACTGTTTGCAGCTTATAGGAGGTGAGGTACATTCAATCATTAATTGCAGTGTGAAAAATTACATTAAAGAGTAATTTACAGAATATTAACAGAGTCTTCTTTTCCTTGAAATGCATGTTAAATGCATAAATAAACGATCCCCAATTGAAATAATTAGGCAATTATTATGATTATGCATGTACACGTAGAGACTGAATAGCATTAGATGAATCAATCATGCAAATGTTGTAGCTGCTCCGAATAAATAAGGTGCACAAGTTGTTTGTCCCATTTAGTCTTCTGATTAATATTTATATTTACCTGTATATTTACATTTTAACACCTCTTGCAGCTGTTCTTTCTAGACATGCAAAAACAATGGATCTCCTATGTATTTCACTGCACATCCATCAAAAATCAGCCGCCAACATGAACCATTAAATAATTGTCGTCTGTGCCATGCGAGGGAAACCTCAGAGCTGCCATGTGAAATCCTGCAGCTGAGAGCACACCCACACATGAACATAAACACCTGGCCCGTGTTCTGTCCCCTCTACCTCCGTTTATGTGAAATGGCTCATTACCAGCAGACAAATCAATTGGCTTTGCTCTCTGAACACCCACTTGTGATAATAAGAGACTCTCTACAGACAACCCACAGCCTGGAAACATGGTGCTGCCCTCCAGCTTGAAGCGAAGGTACCCATCAGTAAAGGACGAAAAGGAGAGTGAAAAGCAGTGACTAAGACCCAGACATGGGTTTTGTCTGTGGATTATGCACATCACATAGAAAGCTTACATCCAGACAAACATTACCAGGAATTATATAGTTTTTCCTTTCACCTATTTTGAAATACTTCTTTCACTTGTTTTTAAAAATTAATGACAATTAGGGCTGCAACTAACGATTATTTTCACTGTCGATTAATCAGCCGATTATTTTCTTGAAATTAATGAATAATGCCAATTTTCTAAAGCCAAAATTGAGAAAATCAAACTGCTTGTTTATTCGGACCAACAGTCTATAACCCAGGGATATTCAGTTTACTTTCACAGAGGACTAAGAAAAGCAGCAAATATTTGCGTTTGAAAATCTATAACCCGTGAATTTTTTGGCCCTTTTGCTAAAGAAAAGCAGTAATGATTAATCAATTATCAAAATGGTTGCAGATTAATTTTATTGAAGAAAAAAAGCACAATTTTGACTAAAATTTGGCTGTCATCATGCTGTTGTGAAATAAATAAAAAATACAGAAAATTTGTTCTGCAACTAACAATTATTTTCATTATCGATTGATCTGCCGATTATTTTCTTGATTCATCGATTAATAGAGTCTACGGTGGCATCTTCAAATTCTTTGTTTTATCTGACCATCAGTCCAAAGATATCTGTATTACTATCATATATGACAAAGAAAAGCAGCAAATCATCACATTTAAGAAGCAAAAACCAGAGAGATGTTTTGCTTGAAAAGTGACTGAAATGATCAATGGATAATAAAATTGTTGCCAATTAATTTTCTGCCTATTGACTAATCATTGCAGCGCTACTGAAAATGAGCTATTTCAAAAATCACATCAGAAACAAGTCTATCATAGTTTTGAAATGTTTTCTATATTGATATAATTACTGTATCAATTGCTATGTCGATACATTTTAAGTAGCCTCATAGACATTGTCTTGTCCCCTTACTTTGCTGTAGTAGCCATTGTGTCTTTTAGTTGTGAGGCCCAAACTGACACCAATAACCTGATTGTCTACAAGAAGAACAAATGAAGGTGCCACTACAGACACTGCAACCTTATGCAAGATGTCTCAAACTATAATATCATAAAAGATGATGTCTAAGAATGCATGGAGTCTCAGCTGTAAAATATCAGAACATTTTCTGAACACAAAATGTACCTCAGTCAGATCTCAGATGTTATATCAAAATGTTCTTTAGCCTTCCATTGTTTAATAGCTATTTTAAGATGAGGTGGGTTTGCAGTTCCAGTAGCACTTACCTTGACCATCATTTCTACTGTTCTGGTGTGATCGCAGTTCTTCTGACTTATAGAAATCAATACTGGCATAAGTGTTGAGGCTAGAGCTGGCGCTGCTGCCCATAGCGCTCCCTCCGATGTTGTAGGCGGCAGAGGTACGCTCCACTCCAGCTTGAGGGCTCTCCTTAATGGCCAAGTCAAGGTCAATATAGTTAAGGCCTTGTTCAGCAGATGAGGTGGAGGCTTGTGGTGGAGGTGTGGCAGATAAACTAGCTGCCTGCCTGTTCTCCCACAGTGAGCAATCCAAACCATGCCGATGGCTCGTTGCCTGGCTGCCCTCCGGGAAGAGGGAGATAGAAGAGGGTGGGTGGCGTGGTAGGGAGGGAGGTGAGTTAAATATCTCTGGACAGTGGCTCTGCCGTCCCTGCGGGTCACCACGGACCAGTCTGCTGCTCCGCTCAGGAGACTTGAAGGACTTGACTGGCGAAAAGCCTGTCTCCTGCTCCAAGGATAAGGGTTGACCAGAGTGGGTGGCAGGTCTTGCTGAAATGCTGGGATCTGAACCTTTGTTGTCTATAAATGGAGTAGGGGCATCTGTTGGCATTGCTGCCATCTTTACTTTTGTTCTGTACCCGGCATTAGCCTCAACTGCCAGAGGAGAGGACCTGCTGTGTTCATGACGGGCCTTGGGGGCAACAGCTGGTGGGCCCTGTGGGGTGCTAAATGTGGATCTAACAGGAGTCAGGGGTGTTGAGGACTTCCCTAAATCCATGCTGACGTATTCGGCAGAGGTGGACAACGGAGCAGAGAAGCTGCGGGGAAGGTTAGCAGGATTATCGTGGCAGAGGAGTGGTTGATTCAAGGGCCGGAGGGTTCCATGGATCAGAGGTTGTCCATGTTCCAAAGGTTGTCCTCTGCCATACTTATTGTCCTCCTTGAACACAATACTGACATACTCACCAATGTTTTGAGACACTGATGGTAGCAGATTCTCCTTCACCCTGGGCAGGGTGTTTGCTTTAGTAATGTCTGAAGACACACTGAGGGGACGACCCCTCCTTTGTTGCTTTGGGCTCTTACTACTTGATCCACGTTTTTGATGGGGACGCCCATCTTTTGTGCATTTTCCCGCACGCTTGTACTCTGCTTCAGTTCTTAATAAACTTAACCCTCTCCCTGCCGATATGGACTTGTCTTCCAGGCTTTCACTGCTGGCTGAGCTGGAGGAGAAAGAAGAGGAAGACATGGAGAGCTGACAGCCTCCTGCAGAGCCCACTGCAATTTTGTTTCTCTTGCTGTATCCCACTCCCCCTCCCCTTCCAGCACTATCAGGCCCACTGCTGTCCTTTTTTCCTTCTCCTTTGTTTAAGTCCTCCTCAAAGCGAGAATAGAGAGTATGTTGATAAGCTCGTGGCAGGGAGAAGTAGGAATTTAACATTTTTGGTTGCAGTTGGTGCTGCTCGGGATGGGAAGGTGGTGTGCTGCAGGCAGAGCGGCTGCAGACAGGTGAGATGTTCATGTAGTCACTGGCAGCCCGGCTCTCCATGCTGGTCCTGCTATCCCACATGCTCAGTCCGTGCAGATCTGTGGAGCTGCTGCTATTGGGAGACATGACCATGTAGCCTTCTGAGCTGGGCTGGTGGATGTGCTGAGGGGGGGACACACTGTTGTTGGGGGTCATGGCCATATACTCATCATCTGCCCCAGGCTTAGCACTGGCGTCAGATATACCTATCGCGAGAGAGAGTGAGACAGGAGGCGATGTCACTCCAGGCAACATTGACATATAGCCACTATCCACAGCTGCTCTTGCGCCCCCTGCTCCCCTGCTTTTGTCAGCCCTCTTCCTATTCTCCCCTACGTCATCAAGCTGCCCCCCCCCAACTGCCAGGCCCCCTGAGCCATGGTGCAAATCAGCTCTCTCTCGGTTAGCACTCTGCGACATAATGGCATATTCTTCATCATCTTCATCATCTTCATCTTTTCTATGTGGGGTCAGTCGTTCATGGGCTGCCAAGGGCAGGGAAGCCCTCTTACTTAGTAATCTGCGTTCTGCCTCAGACTCCCTACTGGATGCGCGCCGCAGAATTCGTCTGCCTTTTGAGCGATGATGGGAACCAAGTAGACTCTCTCGCTGTCCCATCACTATATAGCTGGAGGAACCTTCTCCATGTACATGTTGTCCAGACAGACTGGGTACGAGCAGAGAGTGTTCCCCAGGACTGGAGCCATATTCATCTGAGGAGCCATAGTCGCTCGGTGAACCTGACACAGAAACTCTCTGAGAAACACGAGGGTAGGAACAGACTGTCATGCCTCCCACTGCTGCCCCCACTAGGCCACACTCTGAGCCATGACCAGAGCTGGAGGACAGACTTGGCGCAGGAGAGGGAGCAGGGTTAGGCGTGTAACGTGCAAGGCTGAGTGTAATTTTAGCAGGAGTTGGGGCCCTGGTGGGCTTGGGCCTCAGCGTTGGCGTAGTTGAGCAGGAACCATTAAGACTTGGGCTGGAGCTTGCCCATGTCCCTTTGGCACTTGCTCCTCCCTCCTCCGACCTGGCCCCGATGCTGGCAGTTCGTGCCCTCGGAAAGCCGTGGCGTGACGTAGGTGAAGTGCTCGTGCTGCTGCCTCCTGTACCAGGGGTCTCTGTGCGGGCTCGTCTGGAGAAGCCCACCTGGCTTGGTGGCAGATTTGGATGATGACGGCGGCTTGGGACACTGATGGGATTTGAAGCAGTACCACCTCCACACGACGTTCCCACAGACTGAGATTTACTGCGCTGACGGAACTCCTCACTTAGGGCCTTCATGGCCTCCAGCAGGGTCTCGTGCATGTTCTGAGCCACCACAGAGTCATCCACCTGCATCCAGAACTCTCCAGGGCCAGTAATCGCTGAGCGACCCACCTCAATGAAGAAGAAATTCTCTGAATGGCCACATCTGCGAACATTCATCAGCTGCAACACCACAGCTGCCACATCTGAGTTAAGTTTGACAAAGTTTACTGTCTTGTCAGTTAGGCACAGCCGGTAGATGCCCACTAAGTTCCTGGCATGTCCAAGACCTTTAGGCCAAACCTTGACCTGCCATACTTCCTTGAAGGTTGGAACAGGAGACGGAGAGCTACACTCTCCACTACTGCCATAGTCTTCAGGAGTTTTACCTAGTAAAACAATAAAGAATAAATAAATAAAAACAATTAAGGCATTGAATGACTGAATCCATCACACAAACATACATTAAATACCTTAAAAACTCAAGATTTACATAAAACACATAACCTGTTGAAACATTGATCAAAGTCAAAATGACACTAATAAGTAATATCTTGTTACTAAACTGCTGCATGCAAGAATTTCTGCTGTGTCTGCCAAGCAACTGTGCTGCAGCTAATTCACCACCATCTCTTTAAAGCTACAGAGGTATAGAATGATCTACTGAAAAGCAGCATGCTCGATTGCTGACAATCACATGACAAACTACAGAATTCTAATTGTGTTTTTTCCTGCCACACAGTCACTGTTATCGCCACTGAACAACTAAACACTGTAGTGGTTTGCTCCCATCCTCAAGAAAAATATTCTATTTATTAGAGATGATCCCCACCACGGGAATCACTATAACCTACAATACATGAATGTGTTTCAACCTCTATTTCCTATGCACAACAGGAATACAGTAAATTTAAATTACATTAAATTAAGAGCAGTGTTTTATTGTGGCTCTCCCTGAATCGCAACAAAATGGGGGTCTGTACTCAAACATGTATCTATTTAGGGTTCAACAACGTGAAAGCTGGGCAAGCCCATCAGTCTCAACTAACTGAACTGCAAAGGATAGCCTGACAGGGAGGGTGGGTGCTGGCGTTCAGCTCCATAAGGATAACAACGTAAACACGAGGATAACCAACAGAAACGCATTTTCCAGTGAGAGCGCACTGACGATGCCATCTCCTCCCTACCAGCAGCGCCGTGCAACAGAAATGTAGGTTAGGCGAACGGCAGTCAGAGCTGTGCAGAAAAACAAAAACACAGGCTCCACAGCGGAGTGCACCACGATAGGCTACTACTATATGATGCATCCGTTGGATGGTTGCTATATGCCCACTGCGCCATGCAAAAATACACCGTCGTATGACATGAGCTGCATTTTGGTCAGAAAAGGCGAGCATCTCAGTATTATTACATGCAGATTCTGTTTAATGCATCAAATTGCATTTTGCTGACAGAAAATGATCTGCAGGTTATAACAGTATTAAGCCAACGCTTATTGAGATTGTGCAGCACAAACACAGCACATGCCGCCCATAGCGTGTTGGTCTACCCTGTTCAGTCGGATCCACCTGCCTCTTGGTTAAAAACACACCGTCCAAATTGCATTACTTAGACTAATTTATTCAAATTAAATGGGTAAACTAGACCTGCAGCAAAAATATTCAAACAATTCGAGTCAGTGATGTGCAATGAACAATCAGGAACGGCCGAGCCAAATAGTGTATGGAGAACAAACAGCCTACGGAAGGATAGGCCTGATGCAGAAACATACAGTAGAAATCACATCACACTTTTCATATCTTACAGTTGCACTGAAGGTCCAGCATTGCTTGGTACCACTCATTTTGGATCTCCTCGCTGTCTGCAGCGATGGCAAAGCTCTCGCTGCGGGTATAAAGGACTATCATGTGCTTGTTCTTGGAATCTGCCCGCTTGTTGATGTTGAAGCAAGTCTCCAGATTCAGGACTTTTTTGGGCACAGGTGATTTACTGCGGAATTTCTTCTCGTTCTCATAATACTCAAGTCGAGCAGGACCATGCTCCGAGGCCGCCCTCAGCACGAAGAATCGCCGGTGCATTGATTTATGCTTGCGGAGATAGCCGCTTTTCTGTACATCTTCATAGTTCTGCGGCTCGGCTGCTTGGTTCTCCATGGCCAAGGCAGGGTGATAAATATTATAAGCCAGTAATCTCAGGAAAAAAACCGAAGTCCATGTGTACTCCTCATTAATCCATTGCAACTACATCCCTCATCCTCCCCGTGTCCACATCTAAGTGTCCAGCATGTGTGCGAAGGCTCAGGATGGGAAAATCAGCCAAACCATGTTTTGGATCTTGTATCATACTGTGAACAGGGTTCAGCAGCTGCAGGAGGATCCGCGCACCGAGCGTGCACAGCGTCCACCGCTGCTCGTCCTGCAGCCCAGCCCTGTCCTGCCCGATCCAGTCCAACCGCGGTGCAGTTCAGCTGCTAAGGACGTCTCCTCCACCTGTCTGAGGTTGCCCACAGTCGGTCTATACACACTACTGTAAAGCTTGGAGGAATAAAAACAGAACTTCTGGTAACGATTTTCAAAATAAAAATAGGTATAGAATTGAATAAGACCTCTTATCCATTTGCTTATATATTCCTGCATTTCTTTCACCACTTATCCTGGTAAGGGACAGGGGTCGAAATGGCCTAGGACACAGGCACAGGCATACTTTTTCCAACAAGCTCCATCAGCACCAACAACAGAGTCCTGGGTTAGTCCAGTGTCTCCTGACATTGGACATGTGAGGACTGAGCAGAGATTCAAAACTACCTCATCTAGCCTCTAACTGTGAAGGAGCGGCAGGTTGACTCTGTGGCCCTCCCAAATAAGTTTCTCACTCTGTCACAGTTAGGCTACAGGTCAGCAACCCTGCAGTGAAACACCATTTTTGTCACTTTTCTACAGGCCAATGCTCAAAAAGGAAAATAACATATACTTATAATAAGTATGCTAGTCAATTCTGTATTCACAATGATGTTCTGATACAACTCACACACATTACTGCAACACTTAGTTGTTAAATCTCATCTTCTCTTTTGTCATCACATTCCTATAAGAACAACTGATCTTTCAGAGTAAAACATATTCTAATAACCCTAATAGTGTCTGCTTATCAACTAGAGCTTCGTAAGGTCCTGATTCAATAAGTCACCCGAGTATTTTAATGTCTTTTGTTGTAACTACACGAACAACCGAATATGCTTTAATTGTGAAAGCCCACCTGCTAAGTTTCCGGTCTCCCCCTGGCTCTCTCTGACTGACTTGACGCAGCTTCTGCTAGACAGGGACCTCCAAGCCGGTGCCAGTCAAATGCCAGGGGTGCTACAGGACTGATGAGGTGCACGGAGGAACACGGTGTTCAGCCGAGGAAGACTTTGTTTCTGATCATGTGGACGATCAGATAGTTAATGTCGTGTAAGTCATAATGTATTTGGGGGATTTTCACCCACGGACAGTACGCAGACAGGAGGAAAACAACTGCAGAACATGCGGTTTGAGAGGTCAGGGCTTATGCAGCTATAGGCCTAATATATTTTTGGATTAGTACTGTTGAATTTCCTGCAGCCATTAAATGCATATATGCATATTTTACGAGAAAAACGTATAACCCAGTAGCCTATACAGGGGCACTCCTTATAGAGACAGTATTAAGAGAGATTTGGATTCTAGTATTATGATGATAGGAAGTTGTGTTACCATGTTTTATGTAATAATATGGTAGTTGATTATATCTTTTCAGTTCAATTTAATTTAAATCTAAATTCAATGTAATGATATTTCAGCTGCAAACTGATTGCCTTGACCATCACTTGCAAGAAATTCCAGGCTATGACATTTTGAGTTAATTGCCCTATTGTCATTTAATGGGCTTACCTGGATGGTTTGGAGCACCAAAGACACTAGTTAGTGTCTGGTTAATGCTGTTTAATGTGGACCGAGGTGTTTTGTTATGATTATTTATACATGCAGACAGAACATTCACTGAATAACGCCACATAGCATTGGAGGCCTAAACTAATTTATACCCAAAGCAACAAAAAACTACAAAACATAGGAGTTTCGAAGGAATGTGTCTCATACTGTAGATGATACAGTCTGTGGTTAAATCCCAGGGGTGTGACTGCACCACCAAAGTGCCAAAAAAGGTTTGGCATAGCAACTTGTCAAACTGATCAAATTGTCCTCAGAGCAACCCTTGTTAGTGGCAGAAATAAGAATTGCTTTTGAGCTGACACTGTCCTCAGGGCACAGATATCACCACTAGATATTCCTGCTAGCAGTACAGACATGATCCGTTCATATTCTGATTTGGATCATAACATTTTAATAATTTCACCCTGTAAAAAATATTTTCTTATTATATTCAGTTGTAGCTAACACTAGGACAAGTTTGTGATGGCATTTAAAGATTCTTTTAAGAAGATCTCATGACCTGAAGCAGCAAACATACTCTGTCCCTGAAGGAAAACTATAATTATGTTTCTAGATTTCATAATTTCTAAACTCGATCCAAAATCTATGTAAACTGTTGGCTGGTGTTACTGTAAGATACACGGTGCAACGTAAATGTAACTTAAGCTCCATGGAGGTTGTGTTTCAGGAGGAAATTGCAACTAAAACATTTAGAGGGTTTGTTTACGATGTGCAGCGTATTGCGCTGAAGTTGCATTATGTAAAGCCATCCCTACATTTTCATTGGCTTCTTCCACTACAGAATAAAATGGAGTCACACCAGCCCAAGTAAGTAAAACCAGCCCAAAGCTTGTTAGCATCACTTTGTAACTTGCTTGGGGATTTATGGTGAAATGGTGAGGTAAGACTTCCAGTGAGTTACTGTCTCTTCTTCATCACTGTGGAGTGGAGTTTTAATGTTGCTTGCTACTTTAACTGTCACCTCGTTGCCAAGTCCTTTGTAATGCCCTGCCCATTTACAACACTGCTATTTCAAAACTTAAAGCTTCTTATAATCGAAAAAGTATGAATCATATTTGATAGATAAAAGCCACTAACTTAGAAATATTAATCTATAAATGGACTACCTGTCACTTACAGTATGATTTACTGAACTTGTGATTTATTGCTCCACTTGTTTTAAATCATAATTGAATGTACTGTCAAGGCACCATTTGGGAAAATAGCCTCAACACATGTAGACTCAAGAGCAGGAAAAAAGACAAACGTACGAAGACACGATCTTCACTAAAACCATAATTTATTTACAGAAACACATTGAGATCACTTTCAAAAGGAACTATACAGTCCATTCAGTTTTGATGAGATCTATCTATTTGGCAAATTGATTAAAAATCTAGAAAAAGTAGCTCCTACCTATGCAATAGAATAACTCATTTTGTTCTTTAGATACCCATCAAAGCAACATTCAGACAGCCTCCTTCATGTTCTTCATCTTGATTCAGAATCCTCCATTTCCTCTTCATCAGGGGTTTAATCATGCTTGAAGAGCCAGTGCTGGTGCTAAACACTTAATGGTGTGAAAGACTACACCACGAGCAACCCGATAATCAAGTCATCAGACGTCTGTATTTTCTGTCTATACGCTGAGCTACTGTGACAAGTCGGTGTATGTTAGAAGTGGTCAGCAGTGAGCTGCCAATGAAAAAATGTGAACAGACTGAAACTGTTGTCGGAGGAAAATCACACCCTGACATCGCCTGCCTATTGTTGCTTCAATATCAGTGCTGCAGCGGACAATTAGCGAGAAAACAGAGAGTGAGTGAACAATGCAGTTGCTTGCTTTTTGAATGCACTGTGATTAAACCTTTGTGTTTTGTTGGTGTCTCGTTTTGTGTCAGGGATTTACCCAAGCAGAAAAAAAACTCCACTAAAAAGTCCCTAACCCTGCAGGACACAAAAACAAACTAACTATGTACAAATTTACAGTATATACACATCCCCGGGTCAAAGAGAAATGACTCAGAAGACTCTATCCTCATCTCTTTTTATGCATGCTTCCCCCATATGTTCTGTAAAATGTAACTATGATCTCTTGGGTGCGGTCATGGGAGGGACTCAGTGGACATTTGTTCTCAGAGGACCTTCAGATACATCCACTGTTTGGGGTCCTGGAGAACCCAAAAAGAAGATAATGGCTGAAAAACGAAGACACGGCCAGACATTTTCCTCTAGAAGATGGCGATACAGATGAAAAGGCTCAATCTGCTGAAGCACATTATTGGAGATGATCATTTCAGTCAATTGACTCAGACATTCTGCACATAAGTGCAGAGCTTGTATGTCACAGAAATCACATCTTACTATTGCTGTCCTATTTAGACCCTACTGAACACACAGCATGCTGTACAGTGCATCCAGCCATGCATGCAGCATGTTTCAGTAATAGGCTACATGTACTGTAGGTGACGCTATAGTCAAACTGCGTTGTTTTTAGCGAGCAATAGTTTGGGTCTTGTTTGCATGTTGTGTACATCTTCTATGTTTTGGCAGAAAATGTCAGCATAATGTTAAAAGCAATACACACATCATTAAAAACAATACATACTTAGGGAGAGAAACATACTTTAGATGCACATCATTAGTCAATCTGTTTAAAGCATAATATGTGGTTCCCATGGCATTTTTCTTGAAACTATTTGTTATTAAATGTTAGAATTTATTATTATTTCCAGCTTTGCAGGTGCGTATAATTGCCATTGGAATAAGTCATCTAAACTAAATTTTAGAGCACAGTTTTGTTGTTAGAGACTCAAATCAGTCAAATCAACTCAAATAGGCCTATCGCAGTGGAGACCCGGTAGTCAAAAAGTTTTTGAGTTTTATTTAATCTATATTAATAATTAAATCTAGTATTAAGTAAACAAACCAGATCATTTGTTTGATAGATTTTAAACATTTTCAGGTAATATGGCTTCATTCATCAAATGTGTGAATAATCACAGCAATGCTGCTACAAAAGCAAAATCAGAGCTGTCCCCGACCTGAGCTCTCGACACTGACTGACCTGTCCAGTGCGTTCCAGCTTAAATTACTGTGAAAATGTTTTAATGTATTCATTTTGTGTTGCTGCAAAAGGCTAACGCTTCTAAAGTGAGTGCAGCATAGACAGCATTATACCTGAGGTGAATAGTTGAGCAGTAATAGCTTCCAACCTTCTAAAATCTCTCCAATATCTCTACAAAGCGCAAAGATCAGTACAAATACATACAGTACATGAAGAACACCAGTAGTACACGATACTGCGACCATTTTTGTAGACACATCCATCACAACCTCTTCTTGTTAGGCGATTGCTGTCCTATAAACCAGCATACTTGGGTCCTGAGTCCACCTTGGTATGCATATTACACTGTATGTATATTTTAATTTCAGTATAAAAACAACTGTCGAACAAATATAATAATATAATTATTTTAGCATAGAAATGATTTCGACAAATCCGCAACGTGTGGACTCCCATGTCACTGGTGCTAGATTTCATTTTGAGTGTAGCACTAATTATAGTAGTATAGTATAATTATAGTGTTTCATTCACACATCTCTCTTTGTATTCTTTCACTGATAAATATCACTTTTCATTCTGGGACATCAGTAAAAAACAAAGACCGGGCTAGCCCATCTTCTTCTGTCGATCCAGGAATTTTTGTCTTCTGTCAACAGGTATCTCCTCTAAACTGATACCATGATTGCTTCCCCTGTAATAGGAAATACAGCTTTTCATGCACTGTGACTGGCACACAGAGCAGAACACGGCATACCATTCACACAAATAGGTCGTTTGATTACATTAAGTTGTGCTGCAATAGTCTAAAATGATACGGTATAAATGTAGTGCAAAGATTAAAACAGATGTGGAGGAGTAACCAAACCATTCTCTTACCCTTGAGTGTCTGGAGGAATCGGTAGAGGCTTGTTGAAATCCTCCCTTCCTACCAACCAAAATGTGTTCTCAATCCCTTTTCCCTACAAATAATCATTAGCATTCATTAGGTATTATTACAAGGTCAGTGCTACAGTAGGTACATTTCATATCTTCTGTGTATATTATGAAAGGTTGTTTTTTATTTTATTTATCTTACCTTTAACTCTGTCAAGCCTCTGACATCAATTTTGTATCCCAGCTCCAAGCTGTTCAGGACATCAACTGTGCTTTGGTTGACATGGATTCTGTAAGCTATGATAGCAAATACAGAAAAATCATTTGTACACTGAAACTGCTTTAATATCAGGTATCATGTAAAATCTGAACTGACTTTGGAACTTTCTAAGGTTTAAAATGATTGTATCTGAGAATTTTAGAAAGTCAGCCTGTCATTATGGTATTAAGCCACTTGGTGGCAGTAGACTACTCATCATTGCTTTGCTCCTAATAGCAAAAAGGCAGTATACAGTAGTCATGCATAATTGCATGATTGTAATTTTAGATATACTAAATTAGACTGAAACTGCCATTGACCAGTTTAAAGGTGAACATGTTCATTTATTACAGTATGCAGTATCTTCTGGGAGCCCCATCAAATGTGAGAGTTTTATTTCTAAATACAAGTACACTTAGTAGCTACTACTTTATTGTTTATACTTAATTTATAGAGCATGCAGAGGGTAGTTGAGGCAAACTTGGTCAATGACGACATTTACACAGAAACCTCTAATTCTGCTGATAGTCTTAAAGGATTAGTTAGGACTGCTCACTTAAAGCCCTATTTAGCCTCAAACAGCATGCACACAAACTACACCTGTCCTCTCAACCACTATGTCAAAAAAGGATAAAAAGGAAGAGGAGATCTGTCTGGTCTGTATAATAGAGACACTCACGCAACCCTGTGGACTCCATTCGAGATGCTGTGTTGACAGTGTCTCCAAACAGGCAGTACCGAGGCATCGTAAGACCCACCACTCCTGCTACCACTGGGCCTGCAAACATAGCATGCAAGAACACACATACAAACCATTTTGTGTGTTAAATTTTTACATTGTGACTCAGATTTCAATACACTTCATGCTCTCTCTTAGCATTTCAATAGAAGTACGCAATTATTTTCCCAATACATGACATTAAAGCTGTGCACTACCACTTCTGTGTGGCTACAGAAATTCATAGAATAGAGTTCGAAATCTAAAGGATGCAGTGTGTTAATTGGATGACAGCTCTCTAAGTGGATAGCGTTTCACTGTTCCAGGAATAAGTTCCAGATGAGGATAAAGGAGGTAAAAAATACCCCTTTGCCTTAGCAGCTTGGGTTCCTGTATTCTTATTCCTCTGCAACTTAACTTTTACTCACTCTGAAATTTGGATTCATTTCATGCCATATCACTCATTACACGTGTATGTGACTCGTAAAGTAATTACTCATGGTAAAGAACTTTCCATATGCGACATTACCACTGTATATCATGATGATTAGAGCATCACAGCACAGAAAGGATGAACATATTGCTCACCAGAGTGCAGGCCAATACGGATCCTGACTTTTAGTTCAGGCATGTGCCTCATCTTGAATGTCCCAATGCAGTGGAGGATGTCAAGAGACATGTTGGCCATCTCAGCTGCGTGACGGTTGCCGTTCCTCGTGGGGACTCCTGAGGCTACCATGTAGGCATCTCCGATAGTTTCCACCTAAATACCATCAAAATAAGAGTTCAACACACACATACACAATGTGGTATTTTTCTCACTAGTTCAACACTGTAAAGTTTGAAAGCACTGGCCACCACAAAAATAAAGGCATTCTCTTAATAAATAATGGACATAACATGAATTTAAATGAAGTGTGAAATATTTTCCTGGAATACCATCAGATATTCAGAGCAGATTCAGGAGCAACAGAAGCAATGTTTCAGCAACATCAACAACATAGAGAATCCTAATTTTTGTGAACATTTTCACAGAAAACACAAAAAAAAAAAAGTTGAAAAAATGAAACAACTGCGTAACAAATTAAATTTAAAAAACATTATTTTCATCAGCAGGATAAAAGCATGACTAAATTTGGCTTATTTCTTTCAAAGATGATTTATTTAGCCTCCAAAAGATCTGTTCTGTCTGTCATTATATTTTAAATACAATTTTTTTTAAAAAGATATCACTAATACCAAAAACACCATAAAAATACTCTAAGTGGCCTTTAAACTAAATAAAATAATACAAAAACGAGGCGTTCATCAAAGATACAGTACGCACGATCCACCAACACTCACCTTGTAGACGTCATGCAGTCCGATGATAGCATCAAAGAGTGTGTATAGGTCATTGAGTAAGTCGACCACCTCGATGGGCTCGCTGAGAGCTGAGATGGTGGTGAAGCCCACGATGTCACTGAAGTACAGCGTGACCTCGCTGAAATGCTCAGGTTTGACGGGCTTGCCTGTCTTCAGCGCCTGGGCCACAGACCTGAAGGAGGAAGATGATGAGCGGAGGACACTCTGAGGTGCTGAAGCAGAAACAGTTTCCTCACAAGAGCCTGAGACTACTGAAAGTAATTTTACAGACATTTAACCACTGTCCCTTTCTAATGCCATAAATGTGATGATTTCAGGATTTCCTCCCAAACTATTATTATTGATCATTGCAAACAGGCAAAGTGATGCCTCTAAATATCTCATGACTGAGATACAGTCATGATCTGATTAAGCTAAATTCAGCGCTAGAAGAACACAGTTGAGTATGTTAAGGTGTAAGAAAATTCTGATAACATCCAGCTCTGAGACAGAGACATTTTTGGTGATCAGTTGTACTACAAATCATAGAGGAAAACATAACTGATGTGGCTGACCTAATTCCTTATAAAATAACACCTTGTGTCTCTGACCTTTGACCTCCCTGTTCGAAGTTAAAGAAGCATCATACCATATTGTACTGTAATTGTGCTGATGCTCTAAAGGCCTCCAGAGGCCATTGTTGCTCATCAACCTCAATTGCTATGACACCACTGTCAGTTAAAGTTGCTGGACACTCACTTGGGCAACATTTGAGCCACCAGTTTGTCAGTCTTCTGTCTCTCCACCTCCAGCTCCTCTGTCCTCTCTCTAATCAGATCCTCCAAGTTGGAGGAGTACTGTTCCAACATGCGCAGCATAGAGTCGATGATGTTGGTCTTCTTTCCCTTGGTGATGCTCTTGAACTGTCACGTGAAAAGGAGGGAACAGGAACGTCATCTCCAGCTCGCTACAGAACAACATATAAGAAGGAGTAGATCTGGGTGAACGTGTGTTTTCAGTGTTTTTACCTGTTTGAAGATGTCCTGAAAGGAGGGCCTCTTCTCCGGATCTTCACTCCAGGCCTGTTTTATAATCTGTATCACGTCCAGCGGGGCCTCATCCACTGACACTACAGGCCGACACAATGGAGGCGGCTCTTTGACCTTACTGATGATCTCTGTCAACATACACAAACAACACAACCACACAGACGTTAGGCACACACAGAAATGCGCTTGCAATGCATTTGTTTCTAATGTGATATTCTGCACCCAATTTTGTCAGATAACTATGAACGTCATTGGTGATAAAAAGCAGACATAGTGCAGCATTTTCAGCAACAATTCTAATATTTGTAATTTTCTATTCAGCTCAGTGTGAACAGTTTTGTGAATAAGGTGAATGGAGAGCATCAATGAATGTACGTATGGTATTCATAGCATGTTATTATCACCACAGGTCAGTCATGGTCTTTCACTCCAGTGGGGAACATAAAGGACATTTCAAATAGCACTTATGCAGATTTGCCAAAAAGATTTAAAACATGAATAAACCTTTTGCACACTGCTCCAATACCTTCTGCTTGTTTCTTTTCATGTTACTCTTCCCATATCACTTACCCTTGGGAGGCATGTCCAGCATGCAGAAAGGTGCAGAGCGAGAGATGACCTCCTGTGCGACGATGGCGAAGCTGTAGACATCTCCCAAGAAAGTGCCCCTCCTCCTCAGACTGGAACTTCGCAGCAGCTCAGGAGCCGTCCAAAGCAGATCTTTATTGAAAAAAGATGCACAACAATAAATAAACAAAGACAATATGTGCAGGCAAAGTCACTGAATGAGTCTGTGGATGTGCATGAACTCACCCTCTGGCTTTTCGTTGTCATTGTCGATGCTTTGGGCAATCAAAAGTTCATTGAACCCATAATCGGTCACTTTCAACACAAAGCGCCCGTCTACCACACAATTACGGGATTTGAGCCGTCCGTGGATGACGTCACGATTGTGCAGGTATTTCATTCCCTGATAACAGTTTATGGAAAATATGAGAGTGATGAAAAAACATGACAAGATGATAGGAAATGAAACAAGAGTAGGTAATTTTGTCTGTCTCTTACCCGAATCAGATCCATTAACAGGGAAGACTTGAACATCCAGTCAAGACGCACTTCCTCATTGTTGAGCAGATCCTCTAAGCTGCCCCTGGAGCAGTGCTCGGTCACAACACCAAAGATCCCAAAGTCGAAGAACAGTCCCAGGAACAGATTGAGGTTCTCGTGCCTCATGTCTCTGAGCTGATATGAAAACAATGGATACATTAAGGCTGTGAACTGTCAGTTTTGTTTCATGGATATACAGTGGGGCAAAAAAGTATTTAGTCAGCCACCAATTGTGCAAGTTCTCCCACTTAAAAGATGAGAGGTCTCCAATTTTCATCATAGGTATACCTCAACTATGAGAGACAAAATGAGAAAAAAAAACCCCCAGAAAATCACATTGTAGGATTTTTAAAGAATTTATTTGCAAATTATGGTGGAAAATAAGTATTTGGTCAATAACAAAAGTTCATCTCAGTACTTTGTTATATACCCTTTGTTGGCAATGACAGAGGTCAAACGTTTTCTGTAACTCTTCACAAGGTTTTCACACACTGTTGCTGGTATTTTGGCCCATTCTTCCATGCAGATCTCCTCTAGAGCAGTGATGTTTTGGGGCTGTCGCTGGGCAACACGGACTTTCAACTCCCTCCAAAGATTTTCTATGGGGTTGAGATCTGGAGACTGGCTAGGCCACTCCAGGACCTTGAAATGCTTCTTACGAAGCCACTCCTTCGTTGCCCGGGCGGTGTGTTTGGGATCATTGTCATGCTGAAAGACCCAGCCACGTCTCATCTTCAATGCCCTTGCTGATGGAAGGAGGTTTTCACTCAAAATCTCACGATACATGGCCCCATTCATTCTTTCCTTTACACGGATCAGTCGTCCTGGTCCCTTTGCAGAAAAACAGCCCCAAAGCATGATGTTTCCACCCCCATGCTTCACAGTAGGTATGGTGTTCTTTGGATGCAACTCAGCATTCTTTCTCCTCCAAACACGACAAGTTGAGTTTTTACCAAAAAGTTCTATTTTGGTTTCATCTGACNTGACATTCTCCCAATCCTCTTCTGGATCATCCAAATGCTCTCTAGCAAACTTCAGACGGGCCTGGACATGTACTGGCTTAAGCAGGGGGACACGTCTGGCACTGCAGGATTTGAGTCCCTGGCGGCGTAGTGTGTTACTGATGGTAGCCTTTGTTACTTTGGTCCCAGCTCTCTGCAGGTCATTCACTAGGTCCCCCCGTGTGGTTCTGGGATTTTTGCTCACCGTTCTCGTGATCATTTTGACCCCACGGGGTGAGATCTTGCGTGGAGCCCCAGATCGAGGGAGATTATCAGTGGTCTTGTATGTCTTCCATTTTCTAATAATTGCTCCCACAGTTGATTTCTTCACACCAAGCTGCTTACCTATTGCAGATTCAGTCTTCCCAGCCTGGTGCAGGTCTACAATTTTGTTTCTGGTGTCCTTTGACAGCTCTTTGGTCTTGGCCATAGTGGAGTTTGGAGTCTGACTGTTTGAGGTTGTGGACAGGTGTCTTTTATACTAATAACGAGTTCAAACAGGTGCCATTAACACAGGTAACGAGTGGAGGATAGAGGAGCCTCTTAAAGAAGAAGTTACAGGTCTGTGAGAACCAGAAATCTTGCTTGTTTGCAGGTGACCAAATACTTATTTTACCGAGGAATTTACCAATTAATTCATAAAAAATCCTACAATGTGATTTCCTGGATTCTTTCCCCCCATTCTGTCTCTCATAGTTGAAGTGTACCTATGATGAAAATTACAGGCCTCCCTCATCTTTTTAAGTGGGAGAACTTGCACAATTGGTGGCTGACTAAATACTTTTTTGCCCCACTGTAACTATATGTTGCAAGGAGGAATATCACTCAGCTTGACAGATTTTTTGTGGCCATGCAGGGACAGTGCAGTCAGTATGTTTGAGACATCAGATGACACTATATCAATGTGTGATCACTGACCTACACCAGTCTGTATTTTGTGTTTTCTGGCAACAGTGGCGAGTCAGTTGTTTTAACGAGTGACCTGCCTTTGCCAGGAAAAAACAAACATCTGAATACAGAAATTCAGTGCTTCCTTCACACATTCACATACCTTGACAAAGACATACTCAGTGCTGCTGTTGACGCCTGATACTATTCCACTGGGGGTTTTCTTCAACCAAACCCAGTCACCCTGGGGTGTACACAAAACAACAGTCTTTGTGAAACCAAAAACATCCAAAGGCATGAGCACCAAAATAGTAAACAGGAGTTTATTGAATGTGTCATGACAGACTCGCCTCACCTCAAACACGGCAACATTCGAGCTTTCTGGTGTGGAGGCCAAGTAGCTGCGACCAGACACTGAGTGGTGAGGCGTCTTTATTTCCAGCTGGCTTTTCAAGATACTTTCGTCGTTGAGTTTCTGCTCACACACACAGTTCAAAGAGGACCAGTCAGCTTAGAGTGGATAAAATTTTACAGGTAAACAAATTTCATGCATCACACAATTGCAAAGCAGAGAGAAACAATCCCCAGCAGAATACAGTCAGTATTGTCAGAGATTCAGCACAGAACTGACCCGTTTGCTGACTTGAGTGTTGATGAAGACCAGGTCATCCAGGGTCAGGACTACCTTCTTTGATCCACCATTACCACTACCTCCAAAGCTGAACCCAACCCTGCCACTTCTCCTTGACAGAAAAAAAACAATCATAATAATGATCGAAGAATGAATGATGAAATCACACGAGACAAGCACGGGATGAGATATCATTCTTTGATATTCCGCTGTACATACTTGAAATGAATAAAGCAGTTAACTCCACATCCAGCCAAGGAAATGAGCACAAGGAAAAGAAAGAAGAGAGTGATTGAATCCATGCCTTTAGGAAGAGAAGAAGAGAGGAAAAAACACCAAGACAGACAGTTTGAATGCACTGAATTCAGCAATGTACACTGTACCAACTTATACTTATTTCATGTGATGACACTACCAGTGCACTCACCTCCACTGCAGGCAAAGTATGGGCTAAACCAGCAGCTTGAGTCTGTGTAGGGCGTGCTGCCTGCAAAATGGATCGAACGAGTGAGGTATTTCAAGCCCCCGGTCTTGCCATCTGTATGAGCAGCGTCCAGAGAATGAGTGGCGTAGAGAGAGGTGCCCATGCCACCGTAGTCCAGCACTACATAGCAAGCCTGCATGCCTTCACCGTTCCTGCCGGCCCTCAAGGGCTGATTGAAGCCTTCAAATTCAAAGCCGCCCTCACTGTCACCCAGGATCTGACCAGTTACCCAGCGGCCTCCACTGGCGCGGGCCTGCTCGGCAGCCATAGCTATGTAGTACATCATGTTGTAGATGGTGCCAAAGAATGGAGAAACCTGACAGAGGAGACAGTGATGTGTTGATTACATTCAAATGTTTGTATAAGTGCCTTTGTTTTTTCTCTTCTTCCACATTTGTCATCTTTTTCTATTATCACTAAATTATTACAATATTCAATAGAGAGTCTCACTTGCTCTGGGGGGGTGCTGCTGCGGATTTCATAGCTGTCCTGCGCTTCTTTGAAGGCCTCATAGAAATTGCGTTCTCCAGAGTCCACAGTGATGGTGAGGACCCCATCATAGGCCTTCCGCAGCTTGGTGTCATTGCCTAGCAAATAGTAGTGCGCACCCTTGTAGGGTAGTGCGTAGAGGAGGGTGTCGTAGGGAATGAACACATAGCCACGGTCGATCATACGCATGGCCATGGCTGTTGTCAGAAGTTGGTACTGGGATTGGCCACCAATCAGGACAGAAGGCATGCACATAATGATCACTGCGGAGATATGAGGGATTAAAAACCAATTTATTTGCATGGTTCATGTGGAATAAAACAGTTGTTTTAATGTTGTACATTCATTGTCATTGTCAGCCATCTACAACTCACCTCTGACCCGGTCTGTTTCCCGCACTTTAGTCAGGGCTCTCCGAGGCCCGTCTTTGTCGTTCTCCATAATGACCACAGGGTTGACAGGCAAGCCAAGGGCCCTCAGTGACGAGGCCAACTCCTGTCCTGTGGCTTCCCACAAGTCTGTCTCCTCTGAGATTATGGCCACATGGGCCCAACGAAAGTACCGCAACACAGTGAAGAGTACACGGGAGGATAGTGGCAGTGGCTGCAGGAAGGTGGGATACATCCCTCCTTTTTTCATGTTGGGTTTGAGGCAACCCCAGGAAAGAATCCCAGCATCCCATTCTTTTGCATACAAAGCAGCTGAGGAGCAGTATCCTGGGTTGGCAGGGCCCAGGAAAGCAGCACCATAACCTTTCAGCTCAGCAAAGCGAGCAAGGGCACGGGAGGACTTGCAGTCCTCGGTGACCAGCGTGTAGTCATACCAGTAGCCTTTGTTGAGGTAGGGGTCATTGTTTATGCGGGTGGTGGCGAGGCGGGCTGCCAAGTCAGGCAGGGCTGAGGAGTATAAGAGGTCACATGTCCAGGGTCCAACCAGGGCCACCTTGAAAGTGGTTGCCCAGGCTTGACAGGGCAGTAATGAGACCATGAATAAGGGCAGAAGAAACCAGTTCCCCCACCAGCTCTTGGAGCGTTGCACAGGGAATGATGGCAACTGTGGTTTTGATGACAATGATCCTGATGACAATGATGATGAAGCTGCTAATGATTTAAACAGACTATACCCACTGCAACTGTTTGTAGCCACTATTCGCATATGTCTTTTTCGCTTCACTTTTATTGAGTCATGCTGCCATCGTGGGTGGTAGGACAGGTTGTGCAGAAAGCGAGGGTCTCTGTGACTTGCCATTTCCACAAAGCTATTCTAATGCTTTAGACACAGAAGAGGAGTAGAGAGTTTATGGTGATTAGTGTGACAGTGAGTGTTGTCTTTGTGGATGGGGCTGTCTCCCTTGGCAATCAGCAGGCCTCTAGTCCAAAGCAGAACAGGTGACGAGATGACCCCAAGCCATCACTGCCTCCAGAAAATAAGAAAAAAAGGTGGAAAGAGTTAGAAAATGAGTAGCAGGACAAGTCGGTGTGATGTATTTTGGCTTCCTAAATTCTGTGATACAAACATGGACACCTCAGGGCTTAAACAGTTTCCAGAATACAGACATGATCCCTGACCTGAACTTGCTGAGCTGTTTTGTTTAACAGAATGTGATGTTGAATCTTATCAGCATCCATCTGTCTCACCGAGGACATGGTGCACAGTGTACCAGTGCTGCTCCTTGGAGAGTTAATGGTATTTGTGTGGCAAGCTGATTAGCTCTGTCGGGGCCACAGAGTTTAAAATCCAGTGCCAGGAAACGTGGGGCTAAATCTGGCCTTGATGTCTCTATTTGGTCTTGCTATCTCTTTTCCCTTCTAAAGTCAATCTGTCGAGATCTTCTCAGCCACCTGTTTCTGGATGATTCCTCTTCTTTAACCCCAGTCATCACATTCTTTAAACCAGCATCTAAATTTGTTTTAGCTGCCACAAATACCTCAAGATTAAATCGTAGTATAATGGAGCTTACACTGGTGTTTCAGGTTAAAGTAGAAAAGACAGCTGGCCCCCTTATTGATCTTCAAACATTAACTGAATTTAGAAACTTTATTGCTGAAAGACAAGGGATTTCAATTGCAGCTAATACATTGAGCTAGAACACTGCTTCAAGTTCAGGTTGAAAGAAATAAAAGTGTTCCACCGATACAATATTGGTTTAAGACAATTTAAAAACTTTAGTTCACAGTTGAAAATAATATAACTATTAAAAAAATGTCAACAATCTTGTGCTTGTGTTTATATTATAGCCCGACTGATTAGGCTGAAATTGATATTTGTGAAAAATGTAAAGTAGGCTACAAAGATACATATTATATTACAATTAAAAGATCAACTTGTCAGTGCTCTCTGGTGGACAAAGTGTGTAATAATGACACTTAGTTTGGCATTTCTGTCCTGCAATTACTTGTTACTTATCAGCCCACATACTGTATACACCGATACTGATATATATCTTTAATAAGCTAATGTGGGCCTGTATATCGGCCTGGCTGATTAACCAGTCTAGCTCTAGTTTATATTTGCACATCTTAAATGAGGCATGGTGTAAACTACTTGTGGCTTTCAGTGGTTCAAAAACGACATTTTAACAGCAAATACCCCAGAGCCTGATTTCTTACCTCGTCTTCAAGCTGAAATGCAACAAGCAAGCGACGACTAACAAGCCTTCTAAAGTGGCTAATACTGACATTGGCTTATCAGTTGCTAATAGGTTAAGAGGAGCACTGACTAATATTCTAGCCTAGTGTCATAAGAAAATAAGAAATAGGTCAAATTATGTGAATCCCTCAAAACTCTTTTGATGTTTCATGTATAGAGCAATTGTCTAAAAGTCTGTAACAAATTTATGACGGGATTAGACAGCAGTCTCACCTTTACTGAAGTGATAAGGCTACACTGTGTGATAGATGAATTGACCAAACCATACCTATATTAACCTTAATAGTGGTAAATTTAATGACAAGACAATTCAATGAAACCGATTTAATTCAAGAGACCATTCTGACCTAGAGCAGTTTTTCTTCATAGGAGCCATGTCAATGTTGGAGCCTGTCGTTGAATAGCCCCATCCAAATTCCAGGTGGATTAAGTATACAGAAGTATACAGCCGGAAAAGTTGTCTTTGTCCTTTTATTGTGAAAAAATATCATAGGTAATCCAAATAGCATGAAAAGTTTAAAAAAGAAGAATCAAATGATCTCCTCTTGCATCCAAGTCCCTTAAAGACAATACTGAAAATTAAAACGTCAACATTTCCAGTATTTTAGTCTTGCTTTAGTTCTTGCTGTCCCTGTTTTGGACTGGGACCCACCCCAAACCACAGAGCAAGGGACAGTGCATGAGAAGAGTTCCAGAGTCTGAATAGGTAAAAAAAAAAAAAAAAGTTGGCAGACAGCTGGGGAGAGGTAACAGGTAAAATAAAGGGGAGAGTGGAAAGGACTGGCAAGCTTTGACTTCTCAAACCTCTTTAGCTTTTAATCCACGCTAGTGTGTGAAGAGTGTGTGTGGGGGGAGGGCTGGAGGAGATGAAAAAGAAGGTGAAAGTAGAGGTATATTCACTCTGTAGCCTGTAAACTCAGGTGTTGATGTAGACTGGAAAATTAAACTTTTTTAAAATAACCTAAAACAATCCCTGATCATTGTAAGACTGATTAGACTGATGGATTCAGCTGCTTTTTTAATTGTCAGAACTGGGAAGGACTGTGATGAAAATGGTGGCTAATGCTGAGCTTGGACTGATTTACTGTCCCTCCTCCCACCTCCACCTGTTTGTAATTAAGGGGATGAGGCACAGCACAGAACTGTGGTTAAATGACAGATGAGTTACTCACATGCCTGCTGTCTTATTTATTAGAAAAAAGTGACCACAAAAAGGATATAATCTTGTGAGGAACTCGTCATTTATTTACTGAAGTGAGGGTTGAAGTTTATGACTTTTTTTGCCAGAACAGGGACACTTTGCTCATCAGAATCTGTGAACTTTGCCTTTGAATGAAAGATGGGTGCACTTTCCTTATCAAGGTGTTGTTTCCCATCATTGCTCATCATGCATACCTCAACCTCACAGTCAGTTATAGTAGCAAGAAAAAACAATGCAAACAAAGAAAACCTTTGCAATGTTAATATTTATCAAAGATGGCTACCTTAAATTACAGAACTGAATGTAATCACAGGGCTTGAAGGTGGTGCAGTGATTAAGGCACCTGCGTCTGTAGCCTCATATAACCCTGCAGCTGCTGTTCAAATCCTTCTGAGACCTTCACTCATGCTCTTTGCCGTCCCCCTAGTCTTACTGCAGTAGCTAAATACGTTAACAGAAATTTAGCAAGGCTAAAACTCTCCACACATACAACAGTAAAATGGGTCTATCCCATCATTTGGCCAATTAGGCTACAGCTTGGATTGTAGCACAGTTTTTCCCTCAATAACCTGAACCTCACTCCTGATAAAATACCAGAAAATGTTAATGGCTTCTGTTAGACTGATAAATTATGTCAAGGTGTCTTTATGACCATTATCTTCACATTATCTGACGCTTCCACGCCCCTGCTAACAGCCTCCCTCCCTTCCCGAGGGCATAGCTTCAAATTCTGGGTAATAGTCACAGAGCAAAGGTCAACATGAGCATCCAACAAATGGGGAGCAATGCTAATGAAGGCATAAGAACTATGTGAGCTGGATGTGAGGGCTGGAAATAACTTGTGCAGTAAGCTACTGAAAGTCTGCTGCTCTCTTTGGACCTGGCAGCATGTGCAGTTCACTGCAGCACTACAGCTGGAATTTAAGCCTTTTGGAGGGGGGACTCCACATGAAAGAAACAAACATTTAAATATAAAGATGCTCATAAACAATACAGCAAACACATTCTTCATAGCTTCAGTGTCAAGCTTTATGAATGTGAAGACGGTCTCCTACATGTGGAAGTGTGACGATGTGTTTTGTTCTTTTTTATCCTGTCTTGCACATTGATAGCAGCCTTATTGAGGTAATCAGATTAGTCAGGTGAGGCTGTGCTAAACTGATCTGCAGCCTGCAAGCCTCTTAGTGACATGGCTAACGGCACTGACAGAGATCACTTAAAAGCAAGGTCAGACACGCGTACGGCCGGCCCAGTTACTGCAGAGGCATCAACACTGCACAATACTGACAGGAGGACACCAACACTTCTGACCTGTGACTTTCTTATTATAGTTAGCCCTAAATGCCTAACCTCCAAGTCATGTAGGCAAAACATGTCAAGTTAAGTAGTATTCAGTAGTTGTTGAAAGATGACTGATTTGACAAAGGGCCAAATATGTTTTTGAACTTTCAAAACTGTCATGCGATTTGGTGATTTAAGTACTCTCTTGGAATCCTTTATTTTCTCCCGTGAAGCTATTTGTCAAAGTTAATCAAACACTAAAAAAAAAAGATCTGTGGGAAGAGCGATAGAGAAGCTTAGACATTTGCCTCCTCCATGACCCCACTAAATTGCTCAGGTGAATTAATCTGGCCGCGTCCCACAGTGACATCACTCAGTCGTTCCAGAACCGCAGTTTAAGAGCTGTAGGAAAGCAGGGAATCTTTCCTAAAAAGCATTTGAGAGTTTTATTTAAATTATGCCTTAGGTGATAGGAAACCTCCGTCGCTGTCCTTAGATGCTAGCGTTGGTCCCTGAGAGTTGTGACTGCACACTGCTACCATCGAGTTGGGAGCAGAAAAAACACATGCAGGAAATGCAGGATGTTTTCCCCCCACAATGATCCCCAAGTGCAATTTAAAAGCAATAAAAGTGAAGTAACAGTTTTGAAAGGTTTTAAAATAACTTATTGTATCTACTGTATATGAATACACCCAAACTCTTGGAATAAATAAGTTGACAGGGATTTCCTGTACTTTTCTTTTGTTTTTTAACCAAATAATTACCCAGAACAGTATGATACATCTTATTAACAGGCACAACCTGACTAGAGAAATAACAGCAATGTCAATATCAGAGACATGGATCGAACATATAAGTCAAAAAACAGAGCCGTCACTAACACATCTTCAACCCACTCTATCTCCTCATAGGATGTGAAGTCTGTCAAAGGGCTTTCCCCTAATGTTGTGATTTCTCAACTCCCATACTGTATCCCCCTAACTCCACCACACCTTCCAGACATAATACATTGCACTGGGTGAACTGTCTTGTACTGTGAATTTAACTTTATATAATCTTAAAGGTCTTTTGTCTGCTGTATTTATGTTCACCCTTACACTGATATTTTTAAGTCTCAACTGAGTAGGTCTCCCATCCTAGAACTCTCTGTCAAATCCAGGTCCAGCTGTGGCCTGTTAGGGCGCTGCAGCACCCTCTGGTGGTTGACACCTACCTGACTGCAGACACTCATCTGTTAAAACATCCCCATCTCTTTGACATTAGGCAGTTGAAAAACATTTTTGTTTACTGCCTTTTATGTCCACTTATTCATTTATTCTAGGCTCGCACTTACATATATATACAGTATATATAAAATAAATATGAAAACACTTGACCACAGTTGATTGGGGAACAGTGAGGACTGGATTAACCCACTAGTAAGCCCTAGGCCACACCACCAGCCCTTTCTTCCACTTTGTGTATGTGATCTATTAGTTAGTAATTACTTTGTGGTGATTTGATTAATCACAAATGTATTTAGTAAAATGCTTGCACAATATGTACTAAAATAATAAAAGGCATTCAAACTAGATTTTAGCTCTTTCACCACTTAACCCCAGCTTGACATGGCTCTCCCTTATTTATCTAAATGCTAAGTTAAGATCATACTTGTCTGTTAGAAACAAGGAATATTAGGCCACAAAACACCCTTGTTACACATATAATCACGATAACAGCACAATTACTCATTCCAAGCTTAGTTGTGTGCAAGCCCACATCAGCTGGTTAAACCAGAAGCTTGGCGAATGTTTTATATCTCTTATTTTATTCCCTCTGTGCAGTGTTCAAGATTAAAACAATGAAGGTCTCCAAGACCTTAAAATTAACTGACTTTAACTTCAAAGTAAAGGTTTAACTTCAGTGGTAGGACAGAGTCTTTTACAGAGTTTGTGAGTGCAGCTCTAATTAAGCAACAACTCTGAACCACAATGACTGAATGGTTTATCAGAGAAATACAGTAAAATGTTTATCTCTGAGATGATAAGCAGCTTTTTGTTATCATTTGGATCACAGGGCTGTATATACATTTACAACTGGAATCTGGGCTATCACAGATATTATCACTCAGACATTTAATCAACAGTTTATCAATGTTCAGACGATGATTTTACATTAATGGGTAGGACTGTTTCTGCTGATGTTAAACACTGACAGACTGTAACTGCAGCAAAGACGTATCAGCTGACTACGTTATTGTTTTTGTCTCCATCGCAGCTACTGGAGGAGTCATAGTTTTGTTTTGGGCTTTTGTGATTAGATGCAAGCGCTACACATGTAATGAGGCCGGGTTATTTGACTGAATGTGACTTTTGTGATCCCATGCAATGGTCCACAGTGTGTTAAAGGAGCACTGCGCTAATTTTACACACCAAGTTCAGCTTACTCATCATGGAAAGTGCTTCTCAGCTTGTAGAGACAGTTGTATAATGTCTTCAGTGGCTCATGCAGGAGCTCTCCAAAGTCTGAGAAAATAACCCTGGTGACATCTTAGTGATGTTAACAGGGTTATATCAGCATGGGCTTGGAGACTAGAATTTTTTAACAAGGTCTGTGTTACAAACTGGGGCATAGAGTTTAGAAGATGTGTGAATCACACATCACATGGCATTATGGGAAGTGTAGATTTTGGATTTTGACCCACAGTAGGGACTAAAAACATATGACGTTCACTATTCTTTTTAAATTCTGTCTCCTTCGAGTCACCCAACCTTATGGAAGTGAAATATTACATTTCTGGAGTGTCCCTTTGAGGTAAATTTCTTGTTTTAATCATCCCATTTATCCAATATGCATGCAAGAGTATTGGCGGTGCTTAACCTGCCAATAGAAGTCACTTTCCTTTCTTGACTTAAAAAACACCGCTTTAATTTTTTAGGATAAGCTGAGGTAGACAAGCATAATTTTGCAGGTCACTACTATACAGAACATGTTTTTTGTTGATTTTTAAAAAATCATTGTTCTTATTTGTTATTATGAAATGGCCTGCAACCAGAAAAGCATGATCATCCAGATATATTTGAGTACTTAAACAGTGTTCAGAGTGTTATAGCTAAAGGCCTGCAAACTAAATAAATACATAAAGCAGAAAGTTCTCAGATGATCTTCAAGATGCTATAGATAATATTCAGATGCAGTAGCAACACTGGAAGCTGTTGAGGTGGCTGTTTCTCCAAGATTTTTGGACAGAAGGTTATATGGTATCATTGAATGGTGATTTTAAAAATTGAAACAGCTACTTCAGTTCAGTCTGCAGGGAGTTCATATGGTTCAGGTGCCTCCTGTGGCTCCAGGGGTGTTTGCTTTTTTTTGCCAGCATCCCACAGTGAGGGGTGGAGCAGAGTGGGAGGAGCACAGTACATAAAAAAGTTCTCATTTTCTCTAATATAAAATTGGGATTAACCACCTCTTACACATTTGTCCATCGTGCTACAAGGGAATCCTGTTCAGTCCAGAGCTCTCCTACAAAATGTCATTCACTGACGAACTGGCCATTGTTGGGGGATTTACTGTTGTTTTCCTCCTGCTGAAACTGGCTTGGAGTTGTTGGTGTGGATTCAGAGAGTTTATTTTGTCAGAGCTTTGGCAAGTGGATTTAAGGACATATGGACAATGGGCTGGTAATGTAAAAAAATTTAAAAAAAAAAAAAAAAGTACTTTATGTTCTCTTACAAGTTGTTAACTGTCAGCTTTAAGGTGTTTACTACTGTGAAATTAGCCAATGTTGCTTTCAGTGACTAAATCTGTTCAGTTTTGTGTGATTGTGAAAGGTCCATTGCAAATGAGCACATGCAGTTCTGAAACAGGTGGATGATGCAGATACAGATATATTATGAAATACTGCAAGTTAGTGAACAGCAGAGTGCAGAAAGCTGAGGGGTGGGAATATGTGGATTTTCTTGCAACATTAACTTCCCTCAGTAGCAGCACACACCAGGCTTCCTGTCTGTGAAGGCAGTTCGATAAGGGACTTGATAAGCTCACATTAGCTTCACATTCCTACTTGATGGGACATTTCCGTCTTATTGCCTGCAAACATTTCAATCCTCTGCAGACACACTTCAAATGCAATCTTCCATCTTCTTTTGTTAAGATGGTGCAGTCCCCCCCCCCCACTTACAATACTTTCTTATGAAAAAACTAATTTGGGATAACAGTAACCTAACAGCATACACAGAAGCCTTTTGTCTTGCCTTTCTGTATGACTGGGATCTTATCCACATACAGTAGCAGGGTGTTTTCTCTGGCTAAGCAACAGGTCTCCACATTTCCTCCTCTTCCTCTCCCCTGTGCCTCTCTCTCTCTGAAGTCTCACTGCTGGCCTTTGGCTCTGGTTTATACTTTGGCAGTTTACTGTAACTACTAACATTTATACCTGAGGTTCAGCGTGGCCAACTGTTGACTTCGGTTCAACATTTTGAGTGGCAGCGTTTTAGACATGCTGACTGTTTGAAATGCAGAATTGGGTGCAATACTTTTGCAAAATTAACAATTTAGAGCTGCAGACTGAGCAATATCTAAAAAATGTGTTTGTATTTTTGCAGAACTGGTAGAAGAGTTTGGTAACTGAGTGTAAGCTTGTGGTCACAGTATCAAAAACTAGAAATGTTTCGACACCAGAGGAAAAAATGAGAGCTTCACTAGCTTTTCTAATTCAGACAAGATACTGGTAGCTACTTATAATGGCAGGTGTAGTATTCCATTTTCAACCTTATAATATGGCAGCTTTCAGATCAGGGTATACTGGAGCACAGTGTCCCAGTACTTCTTTAACATGTCTGTGCTTTCTCCTTTGTACAGTTGTCACTGGTGCCACATCTGGCATTGGTAAAGCTTATGCCAGTGAGGTGAGTCTCCAACTTCTTGTCCAAATTTCAAGTTTGGAGCTGGGGATAGTTGGTTGAGCCACCAAACGTGTCTGTCTTTATGTCTCCTAGCTGGCACGCAGAGGCCTGGATGTTGTTTTGGTAAGCAGATCTGATGAGAAGCTTCAAATGGTTGCCAAAGAGATAGGTGAGTCAAACTAAAATACTGGTGTTTCCCTGTTACTGTAAACACCTTTATCTTTCCACGTGCAACTCTAGAGCACAAATAACCCAAAATATTCTTCGTCTCCTTCAGAGGATCAGTATGGACAAAAGACTCGCACTATCCAAGTAGACTTCACAGAAGGCCACAGTATCTACCCTGCTATAGCCAAAGAACTGCAGGGACTCGAGATTGGAATTCTGGGTAATGGGATGACCAGTTACAGAGCAGAGGAAAAGAACTAAGAAGTTATTCAGAGATTTTACAAATCGAGACATGTTGGAGGGAAAGAGTTGATAGCCTCACAGAAAGAGCCTCAAACTTGCAAGCAATTCTTCTAGAAAACATTGACATTCAAAAAAAATTAAAAAGTGTGTTTTGGCTCTGTCTCATTAAAAGGACTAGTTTAACACTTTGGGAAATATGCTTATTTGTTTTCTTGCCGAGAATTAGTTAAGAACGATACCACTCTCATGTCTGTATGGTAAATATGAAGCTACTGTCGGCCAGTAAGCTTGACACAAAGACTGCAAGCAGGGGGAAACAGCCTAGTTCTGTCCAAAGATTAAAAAAATATATTTAAAAAAAATTCACCTACCAGCACCTCTAAAACTCACTAATTAACATGGTATAGCTTGTTTTGTCACCGCCAGTGAATACAGGCAACAGGGATAGGACCCAAATGTAGACCGAAGCAGACAGACAGGATTTATTTTAAAGTGTTGGCTTACAGGTAAGTAGGCAGGTAAGGGTCAAAACCAGAGAAGGCAGTCCAAACAATTCCAGGGGGGGGCAGGCAAATCCAAATAAAAAATGTCAGGAACAGGCAGGTAACAGATTGCAGACTAGAAAGAAAACACATAGCAACTTTAACAAACCAGCAGAGGAAGAATGGCTCTGGCTTGGTATATATATATGAGTGGCTGATGAGGGGATGAGGTGCAGGTGAGGAGATGGGCAGGGAAGCTCAGGTGAGGGGCATGAGGTGATTGCAGGAGAGATGGAGGTGGCAGGAACTGGAGTGAAGGATGACAAGTCTGATCGGCATGGGGAAAGTGGTGACTGAATGGAGGGACAGAAAGAGGAAGAAAGAGCAAACCGTGACTGAGGCAGCCGTTGTGATATGTTTACTCAATGCAGACAAAAATGACACAAGGTGTAAAAATGACATAACATGGGGCTACTGGCTGGGATATTTTTTGGTTAGTGTCTCCACTGGTTGCCTGGCAACCTCATAGCAGATGACAAGACTCCAGCAAGTCACTTTGGGCCCAGAAATAGTCCTGAACATAACTCCCCATGAGCTTTAGTGGAGCTTGTGGATTTTGTTACCTTCGGACAAAGCCAGGCTAGCTAATGCCCCTGTTTCCAGTCTCTGTGCTAAGCTAAGCTAACGGTCTCCAGGCTTTTAGCTTCATATTTACCGTACAGAAGTGAGAGTGGTATCAATCTTCTCATCTTGCTAACTCTCTGCAAGAAAGCGAATACGTGTATTTAGACATTTTGTAGATGGATCAGCCCACCTGAATATGAAAATGTGTTTTCTTACCTGTTGAAAATGTATGTGCTGACTCTGACATGCCAAATAGTTGAAGAGGAAATAAATAAATTCGTCAAGTAATGATGACATGAAATAAGACTAATGCTTATTAACAAAGCTCCTTGTTTGTATCTTTGCAACCCACACAGTTAACAATGTAGGAATGACCTATTCTGATCATTTTGCCTATTTCCTGGAAACACCAGATGCTGAACAGGTACGTTGTGTGTTTTAAATGTAATTTTCTGAAGACAATACACTGGACAATTTATATCTACTGACTCAGAATGTTAGAGGTCATGTTTGTCTCTGATTTGTAACTCACATTGTTTCCCTTGTGTGTTTATTTTGTGCAGAAAATCACTCAGATTATCAACTGTAACATGCTGTCTGTCCCTCAGGTAAGATATCTATGTGAGTATTGGCTGTATGACTGTGTGTTTATTAGTGCTTTTAATGTTCAGGCATCGGCATTCACCTTTTCCACTGTGTCTCAACACAGCTTTGTTTTTTGTTAACAATGATGATGATTTAGATTTTCTTCACTCAGATGACCAGACTGGCTCTTCCAGGCATGGTTGAAAGGTATTGTCACAAACACCCAGAAGTTAACAGTGGATATGAAGTAATGAGTATATATAGGATGAATTCATGGATGTTTGTCTTCCATCTCCTTCCTAGAGGGACAGGGCTGATCATCAATATCTCCTCTGAAGTGGGCATCCGTCCACAGCCTTTGTTGTCCCTTTATTCTGCCACTAAGGTACTTTATCATCCAGATATTCTGTTATTTACATGCACACATTCATTCGAACACACCCTGACCAGATCACACTCAATGCACAGCTTCATGACACTCACCCGCTGGTCTGCTTATTTTGTGACTTTGACTTTCTTCTTCATTTCAGATTTTTGTAACCTATTTCTCTCAGTGTCTGCACGCTGAGTACAAGTCAAAGGGAATTATTGTTCAGGTAAAGTATGTGACGCTTATATAAAGTGAATTCTGTCTATTATTTAGCCCTAAAAGTCAGATTTTCTTTAAATAAGATATCATTTCAACCTGTTACCAAAACAAAACAACTTGTTACAAGATTTCTCTGGAAATAAATGTCAATGTCATACATGACAGTAGAAAAGAATCAATACTAGACAAAAGCAGCCTAAGATTTTTTGCCTGGTATTATTTTACCTTAACCTTATTCTCAGCCACACTTCAATGATGATTTACAGTGTAGCCCGACATTTTCGAGGCCAGTAGTGATGTCAGTATTTGAGTTTTCTCTGGTGGACAAACTATGTAATAGAGATATCTAAATTTGCCACAAACATATTATGTGGCATTTTTCTACTGTACTTTCTCGTTACTTAGCTGCCACCATTTATGCCGATACCAATATATTGGTGATTAGCTAATATCAGCCAATATATCGGCATGGGCGATGTATCGGTCTAGGTCTAATTTACAGACAGACACTCTCTTACACTTATAGCTCAATACACCAAAACTGACCTCAGTGCTGAGTGATACAGGGCAATGAGGGATCAAGCTTATTTGGAATAAAGAAATACTAGAAATGTATATGTACCCCAGAGG
Organism: Maccullochella peelii; assembly: GCA_002120245.1. NCBI lineage: Eukaryota > Metazoa > Chordata > Actinopteri > Centrarchiformes > Percichthyidae > Maccullochella > Maccullochella peelii. The sequence goes on from LKNJ01003617.1 coordinate 45,139, forward strand.
AAAGTGACAATCTGATACCTGCGAGTGTACTGAAGTTGGATTATAGATTATTTACATGAGGAGGGTTGGGGGTTTTTGCTGGGCACAGACAAATACAAGATAATATCAGAAGAACTTCACATATGAGACATGTAGTGAGACTCAGATCAACCCTCAATTTGAATACCCAAAATGTCTTCTTCTATTGTTTGTACCTCTTAGCATTTGATATGGTTGTAAAACAAGAAAAAAAGAGAACATTCAAGCTACAGTTCGTGTTGCTGTGTATACAGCCAAAGACTCATTTGAACAGTGTGTCTTTATTGCCCCCCCGCTCTCACTGATTACATTATCTTCCTCTTTTTGAATTTGCATGTGAAGCTGCTTCAAACACATTGTGCTTTGGATACTGCTGCACTGGACTAAATGTTTTTCAGTCTCAGTGGTGTTTTTGCTCAAATGGAAAATCACTTTCTAAAGTCAGTAATATGTACGATGTAGAAGGAAGGTCAACCTGTCCAACCATAGTCTTTTCCACCCCCAGTGTGTGGCCCCCTTCATGGTGTCCACCAACATGACAAAACACATGACGGTCAACTGCTTTGTGAAGACTGCTTTAGCCTTCGCCCGTGAGGCCTTGAACACTGTGGGTCACTCCAGCTACACCAGCGGCTGTCTGTCCCACGCACTCCAGGTCAGAGGGATGAGAGACTCTGATAGCTCACAGATTGTCAGCTGCTGCATTATCTTAACACCCTCTCCTTCTCTTTCCCCATCATCCTACAGAACATGGCTCTCACAATACTCCTGCCGGACTGGCTTCGTATGTCATCGGTCCTCATCAGGAAGCTACGAAACCATGCAAAAGTCAGCAAATATGAAAGAAGAGTGTGCAAGGAAAGGGAGCGGGTCAGTGAAAAGGAGGAGTAGTCATGTGACTGCACCTGCACAGAGGATGAAGTTCGCTAAGATTACCGACACGTCGACTTTTACAGCTAAATATGGGCATTATCTTCACTGTAGGTCCACTTCTCACATACATAAAACGTGTAATATCATAGTAAGGTTAAACATAGACTACACTATATGTGTAAATACTGTTTTATTTTGTACATGTATTTATTCACAATTATTGTATTAAGTTTTTATTTATCTATGGAGCCAACAGCCTTATTCATTGGACTAGTAAGTATTGTTGGGTTTCAATATCTGCGGGCGAGCACAACAGAGTTTCTATCTATTGTTTCTAGTAAAATGTATATTATTACACTTGACAGATATACAGACAATCTCTGTAAAATACATATTTTCTTTTACAATATTACAGAGAAAACAATACACAGTACATATTTACTGCTATGACAAACAGAAGTTAAATGTGTACATCTACAGTAAAGACCATTAGTATACAAGAGTCAGTCCTTTAAGGTTTTCTCATCGACCATTAAGCACAACACAAGATGGAATGTGCCAAAAGGGCAAAGGCAAGTCTGGCAAATGGCTTTTTTCAGAAACTTCCGATTTGTGTTTTGTTAAAAGGTCAATGTAAGTGTTGCAACACTATGAAACAAAACAGGACAAGAATACAGTAACATTTTATTCTGTACTTTGTAAATATGAGAACTTGCTCTGGTTTCAGTCTTGAATTGCTCCGAATCATCGTTGGTCCTGGTCCTGACTGAGACTGGATTAGGATGGACATCCAAAGTAACCATCAGTATAAGCATTTTTGGTGTATTTTTGACAGTCTGCACCATTAAGCCCAAAAATCCAATACATTTCTAAAGCTGGCATACAACAGCACCAAACTCCGTTCATCATTCGAACAGAACAAAACATACGAAACGGTTCCCTTTGTGAAGACTAGAGATACACATTTAACAGGAAAAGAAAACATGTTTGCACACATGCATGGAAAACAAAAATCAGAACTCAATTCAGCTCAGAAACAAAATGTCTTTGGATCACTTGGTCCAGTAACAAACAGAAATATGACAGTGGAGGAAAAAGCCATATCCATTATCCAATTTAGAAACTTACTAAGGTCAATTGTTATCACAAAACACCACAAATTCATCATTTGATCCCTGAAATTATATATAGACATTTCTATATTCAATGTCCTAGACAACCCGTATTGCTCAAAACAATATGTTTGTGTTCTGACGAGTCTTTGACACATTTTTATTTCTGCCTTGTGTGATAAGACAGGCCTAAAGCTAATGCAAACAGGGGGTTATATCAGCATAAATCACGCACACAAATGTTAGTATTCTCCCATTTGTTGGCTCAAGAAAGCCAGTTTCAAGTATATGAAAATAGGAAAATATCCTATTTGACTGCAAAAACCTCAAGTGGTGTATTTTCAAAAGGTACTCGACTGTGGTACTTAAGCTTCAGTAAAACGACGAAAACAAAAGCTGCAGTAGATGATAGTAACAGGTGCTACATACTATACCTTAGCATCCACTTTTCATTACATTACATGTAACCATAGTTTATACTTAATGAGCTTAAATGCTTAAATGAGCAGTCAGTAAGATTTAGCTGCATAAACAATATCAAATGACACAACAGGAACAGAACTCATGACTGCACATGCTCACAGATCAGTGTATGTGACAGGGGTGACACCGTGAATCAGGAGCGTTGGCCCTAAAGAATTGGTCACTGCTTCCATCTGAGCCAAATACTGCTGTGATTGGCTGTGATGAGCAGGAGGTCGAGGTAAATACAGGAAGCGGACAGCAGCTTGCGAGCTGTGCTCCATCAACATACAGTTCACTGCGGACAAGAAGTCCTCAGACAGAGCTTGTGTTGGCTCTGCAGAGCGCTCTCCATCAGGCCGAACATGGTGCTGCACCACAGAGTCCCACGGCACGATCTTTATCGACGCCCTGATCCTCAGCTTCCCCAACAACTCTCGAAACGTCTCTTCATTTACCACCCAGCCCTGGTCACTGGACTCAGTCTCCACGTTCAGGAAGATCCTCATTCTTGCATGGCGCCATTTGTTGGACATGTTGAGCACACAGGCCATCTGCAGCAGAAAGAGGCTGCACACGTCCTCATAATCACGGCTGCCTGGCTGGAGCAGGTTGAGAGGCCACACATCTATGGTCCGCTCTGACCCGTCGACCTTGCTATCTTTACCCTCTCCCTCTAACTGGAAGAAATAACGGGCAAGGCACACGTTCTTGCTCATTTTAATGGCGTCAGAAATGACCCCCACGTACTCCTCTGGCGATAGCCAGCGTGGGCTCTCAACGTGTCGGACTGGGGGGAAATGGGCCTGTAATGAAGGCAAGTCAACCCCAAAATTATATTCGTCCTCATTCCCTTGTCCCACCGAAGTGTCACAGAACGCAGTATCTTGTAGGAAGAAGTCCTCAGGAGTGCTGCTGTCATAGAAACCCAAAACGAGTGTGTTGGGCTTCATGCCACCTTGTAGAGAGAAACAGAAAAGCAGATAAAGCAGCATCACAATCTGTTCTGAATGTGGGCATGGCAGAGATAAGAGAACTCGGAGCATACCTAGGCCGGTGATGCGCAGCAGATGCTGTGTTCCCTGTCTGACAGAGGGGGACAGTGTCAGGTCTACAAAGGCCTTCACCCCGAGTTTATCAACTAGGCTCAACCAGAAGTTGTACTGCTGCTGGACCGGGTCTGACGGAAGGGCGTCTAAAACACAGGAAAGTGATAAGTGAATTTACTGCATAGATTTGAATAATACAAATAGTAATACAATAGAGGGCTTCATTTCATAGATGCAATACTGCTGAACACATTTCAGCAACATTGCAGAAAGGAGTCAAGTAAACAGTTAGAGAAGTACTCAGGTGCTTTACTTGAGTAAAAGGAGGAAAAGCCTAAATTCTGCGACACATATGTTTTTTTGTTTATGTACTATTAAATATGAAATACTGGTTCATTTGACCTCTTTGTAAGTGGCCCCAGGCCACAAAGGTTGGGAACCACTGGTTTAATCTTTAATAATGTGTTGTATTTTATAGCTTATCAATTGTTTTGTGTTTTTTTATATAAACAAAATCTTAATCTGAAAAGCTACAGCTGTCAAACAAATGTAGTGGCGTAAGAAGTACAAGTACCTCAATTTTGTACTTACAGTACTTGTGTAAATGTACTAAGTTACTTTCCACCACTGCAAGTAAATGATCTAATTTCATTTTTTGTAGACACTGCAATGAATCCTAATGGTCACCAGGGGGCAGATAGGCAAACTGTGAGTTAGTGAATTATTGAAAGAACATGTCAGCACGTTGCTTTCTGAATCCTTGTGGTGCATCACACAATGTATTTTTTTACAGCCTGAAAAGGATATGTGTCTATTTAGCAAAACAAACACAGAGGTAGACATTTGGCTGGTTTAAACTCTCAGGACTGATGGCAACACTGGTACAGAAAAACTTAATCTCTTATTAATAATGCAAGAGAAGCACCAGATGGAAAGTGAAAGCCCAAGAGGTAGCCTTTCATGATGGTGCCTGTAGACATTAGGTAGGGCAATCAGAGCTGGTATAGAACTTATTTGCTGCTCATCTTGTACAGGTGCTCTAAGACTGAATGATGAAAACAATCACATGATACCATATTGTTAGAATACATCAGTGAAAGGCTTCCAGGCACACGAAAAGGCCAAAAGGTGAGTTTCACTTGGCTACCTAACCTACAACATGTCTTGGCATGAAGACACAATGTCAGTCAGTCAAAGAACCTGACCAAAAAAAGGAAGCTAATGAACTGAACTTATATCAAGTTCATAGAACACACCCTATTTTTTATTCCACATGTGCACAACTGACTTGAGTGAATTTGAGTCTTTCGAACAAATTAAAATGAAACTGCAATGATAGTATGACAATAGTATTACATTTTGTTGCAGTAGTTGAATGCATGAACGTTAGCTAGTTATTTTGATAGAGAGAGTTCAGTTTCAGTGGGGGGTGGGGGAGTGAAACAACAGAGGAAAATGATGAAAGATAAGAATAATTGAATAGTGTTAGCTGCAGATGGCCATCACAGACCATCCACAGAGAATTACCCAGATCTCCCAGCTGCACGTGGCCCAACACAAACAGTCCTCCCTTCTTCAGCTGGTTGACAAACAGGATGAGCTGACAGGAAGAGCGAGGGTTGGCCACCATTAACAACACCTGCGGCCTCCAGAACTTCACATGTTCCTTCCTCACATCCAGCATCAACAGATACTTACGCACCTGAACCAAAGGAAGACAGCACTGTTGACAAACCGTAGCGCACGTCTGATTTTGTGTGCGCGTCTCCACGTGAGTCCAGATACCTGATGGAAAATGAGAGCCTGGCTGATGTAGCCCCAGCTGCTGGTGGGCGATCTGTAGTGGAGGAAAAGCAGCAGCAGCAACAGGAGGACGATGCTGCCCGAGGAGTACACGGGGTTAATGACGAACATCATCACCAAACAGCTCAGAATCCCCAGCAGGCAGGTGTGCCAGGAGAAAAGCTGGAAGGTCGGTCTGTTAAACAACCAGAGAGAGGCAATAAATATTACTTTTACTGTCCCATAAAATATCTGACAGTAATATAGCCAAGTGAAGCTGATGAGGTTGTTAATCTATATGAAGTTGAGTACAAGTTTTTCTGCATTTCAAATCTCGCTTTTTGAGCCTGTACTCACTAAAAGAAGACACCTTAAACTACCTTACATTTTTAGTGTCACAGTGCGCAATTTTAGATTTTTTTCTTACTTCCTGGACCACAATTTATGGCCACACTCAATGATGATACTATGAATTAGTGACAGGCATTTCAGCGTTGAAAGCCTAAAACCTGTTGTTCTCTGGCAGTTTAAAATGCGATATTTTACCTCGAAAGGTGTTTTTGTTTGCAATTTTATTCTGAAAAATATGTTTGCAATGCCTATGTGCCGCTGATAGAGAATGGAAAGATCACCGCTTTCTTATTTTTCCTTCAATTTTCATTCTTCTTGATCTTTTATTACCTGAAATTTGGTGCCGACGCCCACTCAAGAGCCAAACAGGCCAGGTCAACTGCAGCATAGGCAAGCAAGTAGAAAACAGTCACCAAACTCGCTATAGCATTGAGCTGGCCTGCAAACACCACACACTGAAACACAAACACAAACCACAGCTTAGGACACCAGTTGTAATTCTGAAAATACACGAGTGCACATCGCAGAAACTCTGCTCACCTGTGCCAGACCCCAGGTGTACAGCACTGCCACCCATGGATTCCCCGAGCTTGATGTGATGGCAGCCGGGGATAATGGCAAACCTGTGAGGAAAACACAAATCTCTTTAAAAAAAAAACGACTCAGCACACAAAGAAGGCGCTGACATGATGAGTGAAAACCTCGAGCCCGCACCAAAGAGGTGATCCAGAGCAAGAGCATGGAGGATGCGGGACGCTCCAATCATAGAGCACATCGCAGCTGACAGAGAGGCGCAGTATATCCCGACGGTGACGAACGGCGGCCAGATGTTTATTTTCTGGAGGAACCCATAATCCTGAATCAACAGGGTCCTAAAGAAAAAACAAAAACAAATGACTACTAATTTGTGTTGCTTATTAACATCAGACAACACGATTATGAACCATTTCAGACCTGTCACAGGTGGCGCTGACCAAGATGAAGAGGAGGACGTAGACTGTGAAAGTGTAAAAGACGGCTACGATGGTGCCTTTAGGGATGGAAACACTCGGAGTCTTCAGCTCCCCTTCAGAGACATGTGGAGTGAGACCAAACATCAGGGTGGGCATGTTTGTGTGTACATGCACATAAAGATTTACTGAATTATAATAGGTGTATAAACACGTCTCGTCTTGTTTGACATTATTCTGCATCATCATGCACATAATTTGAAGGTAAAGGTAGCAATGCCATCATGGAAAAATACTGCATTCAAAATCATACTAATGTAAAATGACAGAAGTATTCTCTGCTAAATGTACTTAAAGTATTAAAAGTAAAAGTACTTGATGGCTCCTGTGAGTGTTATATTATACATTGTATTATTGGATCATTAATACTAATGCATTAATGTGCAAGTAGAATTTTACGGTTTGTCAAGGTGGAGCTAATTTCAACTACTTAATCTATAATGCATCATTATTTTATAAGCTCATTGTGTGTTTTGTAGATAAAATCTTCAGAGTAACTTGTAACGAAAGCTGTAGTGGAGTAAAAAGTACAATATTTCCCTCTGAAATGTAGTGCAGTAGAATTAGTAGCATAAAGTGGAAATACTCAAGTAAAAACCAAGTAACTCAAAATTGTACTTATGTACAGTATATCAGTAAATGTACTTGTACGTGTAAGACAACAAGCTTTAACCTGACATGTTGGCTCCGGCCATGATCCCAGTGCAGCTGGTGAACATGACAGCAAACACGGTGGCGAAAGACATGACAGAGTTGGTGCTGTAGTCCAAAGAGTAACCAGCTGCAATAAGCAAAATGAGGAACAACAGCGAGACCTTTAATAGATGCTCCTAAATTTATAAGCATCATGTAGCTTAGTTTATGAATGCACTTTCATATCCTCACCAACATCAACACTCACAGCCCAGGTTGTCCCTCAGAGTTGTAGCGTTGAAGCCCGTGTAGCTGGCGTTGTAGTGCAGGGTCTGGTTGCCGGGTCCCTTGTGGGTGATGACAAAATCACGAGGTTTGACCGCCACAGAACTGATGAAGATGGACAGCAAGGATACGGTGACCACCAGAAGGATGATGAAGGCAGTGCGGGAGTAGATGTGGGCGCCCACCAGACACACAAGCAGACACAGCAGAAGGACTACTGAGGAGTACAGCACTGAGTACCAGTAGCCCTGAGGAAGCACCCGCACCCCCCCAGACACAGATGACTCTATAACAGAGGAGAGCAGGCAAAAAACTGAGAATCCTAAAAAAAAAAAAAAAGGGGGATGTGTACTAAATTAAGTAGTTTAGTTAGCTAGAAAAAAAAAAAAGAGAAACAGAACATAACCGAAAACTTACCAGGATCCGAACCAAATACGTCAAGTATCGCCTCCACAAGACCAAGAACATACTCCCCACATGCACACACTTTGGCCAGGAAGAACATCAGACCAATGCTTCCTCCAAACTCTGGGCCCAGAGACCGGCTTATCATGTCTGGTCACATTTTGTTAAGGTTGAAATGAGCGAAACTGTAGGCAAGTAACACTCAAGAAAAACATTTTAAACATTTATTTGGTCTCTAAGGATACAGTAGGCCCCACCACCTTGTATAGCACCATTGGTGGAAATGGCACAGATGGACAGTATTGTAAGAGATATAATGGTGTAGGCTACAATCACCATTAAAAGACCCTGTAACAGGCCCGCGTGACCAACCACAAACCCTGCAAGAGAGATCATATTAGTGTTAGTCACATAGAGCACAATGACTCCGTTATACTGTAAGTGACTCATACAAACATCCACTGTCTACAACCCAAAACTGCTTCTAGTTTTCTAATCTCTTCACACACGCATCACTCACCGGTTCTCAGAAACAGCACAATGCTGAACATGGAGAGGATGGTCGGCACCATCACGCCAAAAAAAGTGTTCAGTTTCCGAGGGTCTTTACTTGGTGTCCCAGAGTCGGACTCGGGGTTGGCGTCCGACCCCACACCGCATGCCGCTGCGGTCAGACCACATACCCCTGAGGTGATAAGAGGGGTGCGTTCGCTTGACATGGTTGGTGAGAAGAGCCTGTCTGCTTGCCCTGTGAAAAAGAAATCAAGGAGGACAGGTTTCAAACAGAAAGAAATAACTACAGATCTAAATCTGATCTGTAGTTATTTCTACAAAAAAAAAACAACAATTGTCAGCTTTGTGTGCAAAACAAATTGCTTTCTATCATCTAGGCCATATATCTCTTAACTTATCTCTCTTGTACAGTTCTCCTTTTTCCCCTGGCATGTTGAGTTGATTAAGAGAAAGGCTACAAGGTAAAGGATGTGACGTGCCCTGCACACAGTCCACTTTTATGCAGGTTTTTGTGCCCAGTGTGCATTCTTTTAAGAACAAAGTGACAGCATTTATTAGTCAGGCAGACTATTATGTTAGTTTTATTTCATAATGTATACAGCCTTTGTTTACTTGATGTATTGTTGTTTCAAATCAAATGTAGCAACAAGCCACAAACACACAGGCACATGCCCTCTCATGCCCATGCACACAGTGATGTTTTTTACCCTTTCTGGCGCTTCCCTAAAGTGAAGATCATCATGTGCACAGTAGCACACGTCATGCCCTGCCTTGTGAATGCTTCCAGCCTTAGATAAACAGAATGTTTACTTGAAAGAGCTGTGAGGCTTCAGAGCAATATGAAAATTCAAATCTAAGGTCAACCTGAACATATTTTGGGATTTTTTTTTTGGACAAGATAAACCAATACGTGCAACCAGAGTGAGCCTGTGAGTGAAGTTTGCAGCTCACTCGTCTTAATGAAAGCTGCTGCTCACACCGGGGGTTGGTATTTGCAGTCAGCTGATTCACAGTTGCTTGTCTGTTTTTGCATCTCAGCCGAGCATGCCCCTCTCTGTGCACAGGTGACCTTGGTTGTTTTCTGTCTCTCAGATGCCAGCATTCACCTTATTCTTCCCCCAGGAAGCAGTTTTCATCACTGAACCTGTTGCCAGAGTTGCCTCAACAACACCCGCCTCTGTGAGTTATTAGAGCAGATAAAGGAATCACATGATTGGAAACCCAAACTAGGACAGTGGGTTTAGACAACAAAGCATGGGGGCACATGAAGGAACAAAACCTCCTCATTATTGTAGGGATCAAACCCAGTAACTGATTATTTTCTAAGTGATATTGTCACATTATTTATACAATTAATTGATTGATGATTAATCCAGAAAATAAGATTAATTGGTCATGTAAATAATGACAGATGTATGTATGTTTCCAGTGAGCTACCATGTAGGCATTTCTATCCACCACTGGCTAACTAAAACACTTAGTGAATTGTTGTTTTTAATTATAGTTTCACATTTACTTGAGTAAAATACATATGATGGGACATACTCCCAACCCCATTATTGTAAGATGACTTCACAGTGGTTTCAAAAGGGAAGTTGAATACTCAGTGAGACCCGAGTACATGTGCAGTACAGTTAAACATGTACTTCCTTTATTCTCGCTGATGCTGGAAGTGGCATTTAGCCTCGCTGTCATGCTCTGCAGGGTACAGTTAGCGATGCACTGAGCTGACGTTTCAATTTCGATGCAGACCGCCTGTACCTGTCCGAAGAGGCCCTCTCAGGGGCCACGGACCCTACTTTAGAAACAAGTCGGTTATCCAAAATAAATCACCGTTTCCGTCACATTTACGTTGCATGAGGGTGGAGCAACTGCGGCATAAAAACTTTACGTGTTTTGAGGTGCAAAAAGGTAATATCGCGGATCTTTTGCAGCTGCATCGTGTCTGTTTACGTTTTGAGGCTCTCGGTCAGGAAGTGGCCGCGCGACGCACCCGCTCTAAAGTGCTCCTGCGTTGTCATTCAATAAGCAGCATCCAGGATATTTAGGGCCAGACGCACCCTGAGATGTTTCATACCCCCTCTGAACTGCTGAAACACCGAGGACAGTCAAACTTACCTCGCTGACCCCCCTCGAGACAGTTTCACCCACTTCCTGCTTCAAAACTGCTTTTTGTGGTCCACCGAGTCCGGCTGTCTGTGCGTGCCGCAGCGGTGTGTTTCTGGTAGAAGATGTCCCGGGTCAGACGCCCAGTGTACAGTGAAATGCAACGCAGCAGGCCGGTGGACGAGGCTGAGCTGTCCCGAGAGTTGACGCTGTGGAAGATGCGCTGCCCAATAACAACACAGCAGCCATGGCACGCCTCATCCCCCTATTATTTGTTCAAAAGTGTCAAGGGAGGGCAGAAACCGCTCATGTGACTGCCAAAAGGGGAGGCAACGGTGCTGCTTGTCTACAGTAACCACGCCCCTTATTTGCAGAGCAGTCGAACGTGACCTCACCAGTCATTTGTAAATAACTGCAAATAAGTGATTTCCGTTGTGAATCTGTTGTAGCCTACGCACTGAGCAGGAACTTGAATGCGTGCACACACTGTATGCGAGCATCATGCGCTGATGCTGTAGGCTGGACTGTAATGGCATTTCTCCACACCAGGGGTCACTATTGTGGAAAAGATGACGTCCGTATATACTGAGGGGCTCATTATGTGGCAGGACTAACCTGAGATGTCATGTAAGGTTTTCATTAAAATAATGGATTTTTCCACGAAAGAAAAAGAAATCGCTAAAATCCAATACATAACATTTTGCAGTCTATACACATATCCATTCGGCTCCAGGAAAACAAACCAGCACTAGAAACTAACAAGGGGGTTGATATGGGGATTGCATGATGTTAGAAAGAAAGAGGGAAAGGAGGACAGGGTCTACTGACTGCAAAATTTCTTTCCCACCACTTGTTGGACATGCAGCATCTGCTCTGGGAGACAGTAGTGCCGCATGCACCACAAGTCACATTAGCCAACTTCACTATCTCCTTAACAAATGGTTTCCAGGACTCTGCCCATGTCTTATAACACTAAACAAACATGCAAAAATGTCATGCTTTCTGGCCACAAACAATCGCCTATTGAGAAACATAAAGGATGTAGTATATAATATGCCTTTTTATTTTTTTGTTCCATAATCCCAGCTGGGCAGCACCCATCACTGGACAAAAAGTCATTGCAAAAATGTTACAGTTACAAAAAAAAAGAGCATGGGCTTTGCTTTGTTAAATGTTCAAAAATTAATTTTCATTAAAAGAGACAGACATGATAGATGGATAGATGTCATGTTTTAAGACATTTTAAAACAAAATACTCTGCTTTGAATAATGTTATTGGGGGGGGTTGCAAAAAAAAGTTAAATTAACTAGTAAAACAAATCTTAAAATAGCATCTACTCCTTTCTCCCTCATTGAAAAATCTATTAATTTGCAAATATTTCTCATCACAAAAGTTTAACTATATTGACAAAAGATGTCTCGTACTTCACTGTAAAGCCCACTCAGTGTGTGTGCACTGCAGGTTTCAAGCTTCCACATCACACTCGTGTAAGTTGCGTACTGTACCACGATTGGCTTCCAAATTTTGTGACGTCATATATCATACGTAGGGCCTACACACCTTAAACTGAGATTTAAGGTGAGCACAGAGAAACTTTCCCCTCTGCAGCAGACGAATGTGAGCTCTCCAGCCTCATATTCTGCACATTCATCATTCTGCACAGTGAAGCTCAAACAACAATAAGTAAAACACATTTGTGAGAGGAGGCGGGGCTTTAAACTACACAGATTGTTGTGACCTGGAGTTGGTGTGGAGTTGCAGTGATGTTTGATTTCAATAAAATATTGGGAGAATTTCTGAATCACATCCAAATCCACATCCTATACAAAATCTCCATGAGCCCCCAGGCCAACTAACCGAGTCAGACTCAGGCAAAAATGTCTCCTGATCCATTTAATTTGTCTCCAACATTTAATTTGTAGGGACCCCTGAAAGGCCCCTGACTTGAGCAACCTGCATCAACTCATAGTTTCTCCCTCTGAACAGATCAAACTGATGGAGCATGTCCGTGTGAGAGAAGGCTCTCCAGCCTGCAGAGTGGTCTGAGCAGAGGAGAGGGGTCGTTGGGTTTACTAGTATCTAAGAGATGGGTGTGGTTGAAACATGCTTCATGCCCGGATTTGAGGATCTTCCTGCAAGCGCTCACCGCGTGATCTGGCAGCCTGTTTCTGAATGATGGTATTTAGAAAAAAACAGGAACCGTGTGGATAACTGACCGAGAGGGCCGCCTCTCATTAAACTGGAAGAAAGCCCACACAGTCCATATACGGATGGGTTGATCTCTTGCAGCCAGTCGCCTTTTTAAAAAATAATCTAAAAATCTAATTAATTTCTACATGAGGCACTTTGCAGATTTTGCTCAGTAGGCCTAATTCATCGCTGACTCGGAGGCGGTTGTCCTGATGAAGTGTCGGCAGAGGGAGGAGGAGGAAACCAAAGAGAGGAAGGAAGCGAGGATAACGTCACGAGAAGCAGAACATGAGTAAAACGGACTGAATAGTGTTTAATGGACAGTCCTTGATGTGGGCCGGAGGACCGAGCTGTGGCGAATTGTGTTTGTTTACGTCGTGTTGGGCAAATATGTTTTTGTTGGCTCGTCGGGCGTGAAAAGGGGCAAAGCATTTCGGAGAGGAAACGGCAACACAGCGGCGGCAGCAGCAGCAGATTTCATCTTTATCAGGAGCCCCTCTAAAGCAGAGAAATGGAAATGTGTGTAGCCCTCCTGCGTTTGCCTGTTTGCTGAAGGATTTGGAAGCAGCCTAATCGTGACACACGGAGCTTTGAGTGGATCTCCTCTGCATCTCATTCTTTTTAATGAGCGGAAAGGACTTATAGTAGAAAACCTCCGCGGGATTTTGGGGACGTTGCTTTTTTTTTACGGCAGAGAGAGAAAAAAAAGCAGCAAAATCATCGGGAGAATTAACAGGTAGCCGCCCATTATCAAACGCTGTGACAGCCGCTGTAGGCCAGCCTATTGAGCGTAAGATGGCTGGGTGATGATGTGCCTATTCATGGCATCATTTCGACTAAATTAATTTAGCTACATCCGCATTCTAGGGGCTCAGCATCTGAAACAAGATGTGGCCAAGGCCTTCATCAGCCACTCTGTGCTGATCAATATGTGATGTAGCCTGCATACATGGGGCCTTTCTTCCTATTTGAATACATAAAGAACCTCTGAATGCTACAGGCAGTGACATAAAATGCTTATGAAGTAGGCCTACATCTTAGACCTTTCGAATCCGGCTTGTACTTTTTTCTCTGCTGCGGCTTTTATTTCAGTGCGGAGCTCCCAGCCCAGGCCCGCATGTGTTAACCTGGGAGCCACACGGTCTCTCTGACATTAACATTTACTCTGTCAAACATGCAGTGGCTGTGGGCTCTGCACACTCCTCCAGTTGCAGATGTAGCCATGCCATGATGGTGTAGTTGTTGCACATCAGATGTGCAGCCAAAGGGGTGTGGCCAGTCACACTTCTTTGAATGTCTGTCTCCTTGTGTAATGAAACATGCTCTCAAAGGCCAGTCGACTCCCTCAAATGTTCAGGCACTGAGAACATGCTTTTATTCTATTTAACCTAACCTTCCTTATCAGCATCATTATGAAGGAGGTAGCCTCTTGTCTGTGACTAGGCCATGCATCAGTGCAGGTGGGAACTGTGTGATGTGTGTGTCTTTTCCACACTCTTCTATTCCCCCTCCAATGGCATGACTTCAGCACAAATCTGTACGTCCTCCAGCCGATGCTCGCAGGCAACAAAAACATGCACCCGAGCATCTGGCTGGACCCATCCAGGCCTGATCTCTGATGCATCACCCCCCACCCCACCCCACCCCACCCCCCCAGCTTTTCTCCTCTCCATTGGCTAAATGAGCAGCTGTGCCAGGAGACTGAAACCCATGATGCACCCCTTTTGGCTTCCATTAGTGCCGTGTGATCCATCTGGTCGCAGGTCCCTCCAGGGAACAGTGACCTACTGTAGCTAATTGCTCTTCCTTTTGCAGTGTGCGCTGTATGCGTGTTTGCTGTGGAGTGTTATCGTGGATTTGAATTGCTTCACAAATGCAAATAGAAGCTCCCTGTTTGGGAAGCAGTTTGAATGTGTAACTGTGCTCCTATCAGGAACAGGAAATGCTGCTTCCTACTGAAAGAATGATGTGATGTACAGTGTGTGTGACCCCAGTTGGCCCATAGCTTAAAGGAGGCATGTTTTGGCCATTCTTGGACCTATTTATATGTTATGTTCACTCTAAGGAGCAACATTGCCTCGGATGAGAGGAGGAGAGCCATAAAGATGACCATGTCTAGCATTAGCACGAGTTCTGACTTGATGCACATCCTGTAAGTGCACAGTGTAACAAGTTCCCTCGGCTTTAAAGGGTGTGTTCGCTCAGTATCTTGCTGCCTGGTAGCGATGCGGGCTGCTCGATAGCAGCTTAGTCATTACAGATTATTCTCCTCAGTTAAACCAGGCATGGTTGCACGGACATTAACAGATTACAAGGTTTTTTCTCACTGTGTGGGTTCAGTAAACCTTAGAGATTAAAATGTGTGTTTTTATTTTATTATTTCTTTCCAAAATCTGGGACAAACAGTATTTTAAGCAAATTATTTTTCTTAATTGATTCATTTTTGATGAAAGTGGATTCCTGGATTACTGGACTATGAAAGCATGAAACTATGCTAATCCCGGCGGGCCTCGCTAATATACATCGGCAGTCATTTTTATTCATTCTGAGATGATACTTTATGTAAATCAGAGTCTGATATTTGAAGTTGTCCCACAACCAACAGGTGACGGCTTGGACAAATTCAAAATGAGTGAGCTGGAGCAGCTTCGTCAGGAGGCCGAGCAGCTTAGGAACCAGATAAGAGTAAGTTATATATTTTTGTAGTTCAGTTTTCATCTTTAGCATGATAGTGCTGATATATTTACCTGTTGTGTAATGTCTTTTTTTTCATCTTACGATTCCATCAGGATGCCAGGAAAGCATGTGGAGATTCAACCCTGACACAGGTAAATACCGCTGAACGTGTGTGGTATAATTAATGTCTATAAATCTATTTGGGGGCTTAATTCTAGTGATTACCACTAGTTTGGCGACCATCAATATGGAAACATGATAATAAGCTCATGGGAGAAACTTGACAGGTTTTAAAGATCTGGGAGTTTTTTGGTTCACACAGAAAAAGCAGCTGTTTGAAATCTTTATTTGTGGAACCTTCCATCACACACACAGTTATAAATTCAAAGGGCAAATTTAATTTAAACTAATTCTTTGATTAACCTCTCTTCACTAACCTAGATAACTGCTGGTCTGGATCCTGTGGGGCGGATTCAGATGCGGACGAGACGCACCCTCCGGGGCCACCTCGCTAAGATCTATGCCATGCACTGGGGTACAGACTCCAGGTGAGTCTGTCTATACTCTACCAAACATTTCGTGTTGTTGACTTTGATTGTGATTAAAGCATTTCACTGTACTGGTGCTGTTCATCACTAAAATGTACTGTTACAATTTCCCCACTCAGTAGAATATGAACATTTTGAACTGGCCAACTGGTTGATTTGGCTCTATACAATAGCAACTTCACATGGGATAATACATTACATTTCAATATGGAGCTATGTGAAGACATGTAACCGAAAGTCTGAGTCGTCAACCAAAATAAAACGGGACTATAACGCTGTACTGTGTTAGTATGTATCATGTACTGTGATGTTGGTTGAATCCATTTGGCTCAGAGCGAAACATCTACGCTCACTGATCAAAAATAAACATCATTTGTAATAAACTGACCAAACCAGTTCAGGCTACCTAGCCGTTCTGAGAAATGGTAACCTAATCTTCCAAACCAGCCACATCCAAGAGTCCAACTCGTTTTAGCCATGCTAGCAGCTTCATGGGTGGTAATGTCGGTTTGTTGGTCGATCAGTCCACTTTGGTCCAGACTGAAACATCCCAACAACTACTGGCTGGATTCTCATGAAATTTGGTACAGACATTCATGGTGCCCAGACTAAGCTAAACATTATACCTGCCTCACATCAGCGTGTTTGCATCATCATTGTGAGCATGTTAGCATGCTGATGTTAAAAAGCATTTAGCTAAAAGCACCGCTGTGCCCAAGTACAGCCTCACAACACTGCTAACATCTCTGAGTTTTCAAGAGCACGGAGCCAAAACATCCAAAAGTGTCCCCTTTGGAGTTTTAGGTTCAGAACTATAGACTCAAATAGCATGAAAGCTGTAGTGCCAGTTATATTCCACATGTGTATGCTTTCTGAAATATTTGGTAAAAGTTTTCAGTTTTTAACATTTTGCCTGTATTACTGGTAGAGCAGTCACTGTGGAAGACTGGGATGTTTTGTTTCCAATGAGGGTTGACAGTATTAATTTATCAGAAAATGAACACTGAGCCTAACTGAATGCTGATCGATGGATAAGGTATGAAATGTTTGTTTGTCTGTCTCCACAGGCTTCTGGTTAGTGCCTCTCAAGATGGAAAACTGATCGTCTGGGACAGCTACACCACTAATAAGGTAAAGTCGGCTAAATAATTGTTTCTCATCAGGTCATCAGCTGGATAAATAGTCACACTTGGCCTCCTTCCGAACTGGAAGTGAAAGTGGAGTAAAGTCTTTCTCTTGTAGGAGTGTGGTTGACTCATAACAGCAGCTTCCTTTGCTACCATTGCTATGACTATTTGTAGCATTTACAGTGGCATTAGCATTAGATTTTCAGGGTTAATACTAACCCATCTTTATTATCTTATTAAGGATTTGCATTGGGTTTCCTTCTACTCTAAAAGTTAAATATCGGTTTCGTCCAAATACTTTTCCCATCCTAGATACACGCCATCCCCCTGCGCTCCTCCTGGGTGATGACCTGTGCGTACGCCCCCTCTGGGAACTACGTAGCCTGCGGAGGCCTCGACAACATCTGCTCCATCTACTGCTTGAAGACTCGCGAGGGCAACGTCAGGGTCAGCAGGGAGCTACCTGGCCATACAGGTGAGAGAACATGGCACTCTGAACCGCTTCTGTTTGCGTTCAACTCTTCCTGTGAGCCAAACTGATGAGACATTTCAGACGAGCGCGCACCAGTGCCTCGTGGGAAGGCTCCGTTCCCAAACCCCTGAACAATGAAGATTTCATTTACATGGTTAATTAATCGCAGGGCAACACAGTCTTAATGAGCTGAGACATTAACTCCTGTCTGTGAGATCTGTGACACTGTAGCTACTGCACGTTATTACATTTGTGTACATTTGTGAAATTACACAAAATGTATTTATTGATGTAACTTTTGCAAATAGGCACAAATACACTACATTAACAATCTACTAGTGGTGTGCCAAGTAAGATGTAGATTTGGCAATCTACATCTTAACCACCCCCCAAAAAAAGAAAAAAGTGTCTTCCGTCTGTCCAGCTGTTAAAATCCAGATGAGAGAAGCTCTGAGTTGATAGATGTGTTTGCTCACCAGAGTCACCTTCAGTTATTAGCGTGTGTTCACACACTAATAAGCTTTATGAGCAGCATAACTGGAGACTTTTTTGCCCAGATTTTGCCTCTCAGGCTACATACAGTTCGTCCTACTTTACTTCTTTATTGGGGCCGAACGCAGCCTGAGAAGAAGACCGCAGGCACTACTCCTCTGGATATACTTTTTGGGTTATAAAAATAATTTAATCTATGAATATTCTGCTAAAAAGATGCTAGAATTGACCATTAATCAAAGATGAGGCTTTAAATGACTCTTTGTAGGAAACTTTGTATATCATAAGTGATTACTTAACAATACTGATATTTACATTCAGTAGCATTTCAAATTTGTTTTTGTAATAAAAGCACTACAGAAAGCACGATAACCAATTCCATCATAAATTATTTGCTAGATTGATCTAAATGCATATGAAATGCAGGAAATGTCATTCACATGTTCTGCTCTAATGTTTTGTACATTCAGTGTACTGTTACAGTATTATATATTTTGTGCCTATTGTATTACAGTAGATGCTAGTAAAGCCACTCTATCACCTACTCTAAAAAGACCTCTAAATGTGCATGTGCATATCACCTTTAATGTGCAAGTTTCACTTAGTTCCACAGCAGAAACTCATCCAAACACCTGTACTCTGTTCCCTCAGGTTACCTGTCATGTTGCCGTTTCATTGATGACAATCAAATCATCACGAGTTCAGGAGACACCACATGGTGAGCCACAGAGATCAAAACACACACATGCAGTGCAAACATGTCTTTTCGGAGCTGATCTGTGTCTTAACTCTGCGCTCTCTGCCCCAGCGCACTGTGGGACATTGAGACGAGTCAGCAGACCACGGTTTTCTCGGGCCACAGCGGCGACGTCATGAGTCTTTCCCTGTCGCCTGACCTCCGCACCTTTGTGTCAGGAGCCTGCGACGCCTCGGTCAAACTGTGGGACATCAGAGACAGCATGTGCCGGCAGACCTTCACAGGCCACGAGTCAGACATCAACGCCATCTGTGTGAGTGTACTCAGGGCCTTGTAACCAAACTCCATTTTATTCTTTAAGTCTTAAAGAATAACCCTGATGATGTCATCAGCTTGGTCTTAGAGACTATAAATGTATTACGGCAAATTTGTGTTTAAAAGACATGAGCATTTACAGTACCAGGGCTCTAACGAAAGATGCTACTGAGTTGCAGTATGGAAAGCGTAGAATTCAGAAACAACACTAGAGACTAAAAATCACGACAGTTCGGCCTTTGACCATTCTTATATATTTTATATTTAATCTGTTTCTCACGAGTCCCTAAACCTTATGGAGGTGCAATACTAAATTAGTATTTGTGAGTAATTCTGAGAGATGTATGTTCAGTACTGTTGCTTTAATCTACAGTATTTCACTAAGAGACTAAACCTAGAGACAAAAATAAATGACGTCAATTTTAAAAATAAAAACAAATAAAAAAATATATACATTAATAAATATGCTAAATATAGCTAAGCATTTTATTAATGGTCTTTTAAAGCTGACATTGCTAACCAGTTAATAAATCTACATTTTAGTCACAAGGATACATTTGGTTAACACATCATGACAGAAAATAAAACATTTATGTAATCCCAATAATAAATCTAAATGTAAATTTAGAACAAAATAGAAAAGAAACCGTTTTGGAAATAATGTGGCGTCTGTCAAAAAATATATCTATTAGAAATTTGAACTCCAGATAACTGGCATTGGTATCAGCTCAACGGTGGACTAAAGTGGCAGTCTATCCCTCCTGTGTGCTGTCTAATACACGATCAACAGAGCAGCTCCAGGATTTGTCTCGGTGACGTCACACGCTGTCTTGTCTCCAGCTTTGGGAGGGATTTAAACTGGGAGCACGCTAGAGGATTAACAAGATTATCAATTAACACCATATCTGAACATCCTGCATCAGTCCAGACTCCAACTGAGGCAATCTCCAGTTGGAGTATTAAAACATGGCGATCATCTCTCAGACCAATGAGAACAGTTTTCTGACATATTAGGGCAAGTAGGAAATAGGGAGCTCTCCTCCTATACAGAATCACTTCCTTGTAGTGTATTTGTATCTGTTTACCCCCTCTTATTAAGAGTATCTTCCATCCACACTTCCTGCTTCTCACCCATCTTCCTGTGCTCCTCCTCAGTTCTTTCCCAATGGCAGCGCCTTCGCCACAGGCTCTGACGACGCCACCTGCAGGCTGTTTGACCTGCGTGCAGACCAGGAGCTCAGCCTCTACTGCCATGACAACATCATCTGTGGCATCACCTCCGTGGCTTTCTCACGCTCCGGCCGCTTGCTGCTGGCTGGCTACGATGACTTTAACTGCAACATCTGGGACGCCATGAAGGGAGACAGAGCAGGTGGGTGGAACAGGAAACAGCTGTGTACTGGTGTGATGTCAAAGAGTAGGTCTAAAAAGGTTCAACCTGAAGCTGAGGTGAGGATTACATTCATTATTGAGCTACTTCATTGAGACAGCAGAGGTCTTTTAATATTGATTCTAGTCTTTTTGTTGCCTCCAACTTAACGTTAGTTTTCTGCCACAGAGGGACGATTGTAGGCATGTTTGTGCACTTTATACACTTCAACCATCAACTAAAACTTTGATAAGATTTTTAGTTTTGAATGCTTACTAACAAGGAAAAGTTTTGTTTCACAAAACAGACTCTTATCTGACCTTCAGCTGCATTTGGAACAAAAAGAGTAACTGAAAACTTTGGCTTGCTTTTTTACACACAACTCAAAATTTGACATGATGTTCAATTTCAATATGAAATTTAGAGGCTAATTTACCTCTTAAAGGAATGAAGAATTGTACAGATTTCTGTCTAAATAAACCAGTTATACCATGCACTTTTCAAATTAATTATTTTCAGGGTAATGCAACTAACTGCGATACCTGGTTAAACTGCTTAAGGTGGAGGTAATAAGAAAATATTCCATGCCGTAAACTGAGCAGTATGGAGTTGAATCAATCAATGAAAACCAAAGGGATTTAGGTGAAAATACCTCCAAGAGTTTTTTAAATTTTTTTTTTTACTGAAACAGAAACTAACAATAATCCTGATAATGTCTTCCATAGTACGCACATAAATTGTGATTTGTAATTGGAAACAGTTGTACCTGCAAAATACAACATAAAATCATCACGACTATAGATTTACAGAACTAACCTTTGATGTTTTTTTTTCCTTAAATCATTTGACAGTTTTAAGTTTACATATGATTTTATTTTTGAGAAAATAGAGCTCCAAGTCAGACTTACCAGTGAATTCACACATCTCGAGCCTTATTTTGTAAAAACTGTTTCGTTGGTCAAACGGCCCGCCTTGTGTTGCCAAGTTAAATCAGTAATAAACACTAGCTCGCTGTGTTCTGTGGTTTTTAAAAACATTTTACAGAAACAAGTCTCCTTTTGTTTGTCCTCGTCCTTCCTGCAGGAGTCCTGGCCGGCCATGACAATCGTGTGAGCTGTCTGGGTGTGACGGATGACGGCATGGCGGTGTCCACCGGGTCCTGGGACAGCTTCCTTAAGATCTGGAACTGAGCCATGCACATAAACCGCAAACACACACACACACACGTCCAACAGGCAGCGCTCCCACCTTGGGCCACAGTTTGCACCCTGTATTCACTGTATGTAAGATTCAACAGACAAACTGCAACATTGTACTGTACATAATATATATGACTTAGGTATGAGTTTACACACACACAAACACACACACACACACACACACACACACTGTATGCAGGACAAGACGACACAAGCCCCGAACACATGCCCACACTACCTACAGCTGATTTAAGTGCACAGCAACAAGGCTACAGTACCGCGCGCGCGCGCGCACACACACACACACACACACACACACACACACACACACACACACACACACACACATATATGATCTGTAAAATGTACAAATGTGACCAAATACAGTTGGATCTTCAGCTGCTCAAATAAAAACACAAATGCCACTATTACCTGAAGCCTTTTAACGCGTCTAAGACACACATTCACACACACACACACACACACACACACTTTTTCCTGAGAGACACCGCTCCTCGAGTTAAACAGGGGAGAAGACGTTATTGGACAATTCTGTCTTTGTTTACAATGAAGTCCAAAATGCACTTCAGACACATTTTTCTGTACTATTTTTGTCTCGGTACCACACGTATCTCAGTGATGCTAATATGAAGGAACAGCGGCCGTGGAACAGAACCATGCAAGTCCACTAACACTGAAAGAAAATAACCACTGACAGACAGGATGGGCCGATGATCGACAGAGTCCAAGGAAAATGTCAACTCTTATTTTCATCTGGCTCAAAACATCATGTAGTCGCTGTTTTTGTAGATATGTACCCCCACATACACGACAGTACATCTGTTCTTAAATTTCTTTTATTCTTTTTTTTTTACACTTATTTTATTCATGTTCTCCCTGTGTGCCTCAGATACAATTTAAGGATTATTAATAGAGAATATTCATGAAGTTAAATTAACAAAAAAATAAATAAATCAAAGATCTGAGATTCAGAAGGTGGGTGAAAAATAAAAGCATTATAAGACACATCTTAATAAAGCAGGAGCCAGTATTCCTACTTTGAGTTTGTCAATGTATTATCTGGACATTACAATGGTATAATTGTACATAATATTAATAAATTATAGCCTCTCCTGCCAGTTATTGTGATTTCTTTTTTAAAGCACTGTTTCTAAGAAAATGGAACATTTTATTTATACACTTGGAAAGTGATAAACTCAATGAAAAATAAGTGTGTATTCAGGTGCAGTTTAGCCTGGAACTTGGCTACCTATGCTGTTACTAATGGTATAGTTTCTAAATGGCCTTGGTACATATTAGCAAAAAGTTTGTTATTCTTATTTTACAATCAAACATTTATCACAAATTCAAATGAAATGTTCAGTGATTGATTTTTTTTTTTTTTTTTTTTTTAAGCTACAAGCTTAAATGTTAAAGTATCAACTTAATGTTTTCTTATTTAGGCCTACCATTAGTAACAATATCAATTGGTATGAAGACGGAGCATTTTTTGTCTTTTAGTGATTTTTCCTATTTAAAAATCAATATAACAAAATCAGTATAAGAGCTACAGCAAAATACAAAGTTTAAAGTTGGAAATACACCAACATCTGTCTGGGGATACAATAGTTGTAGTTCCCCACAGCAAACCAAGTAACCTATTTAACCAGAAATGTGTGGAAAGAGCCTGAACCTTCGCAATCACCAATGATGTATATTATCTCGATTGTTGTGAATCAGTATGTTTCTACTGTACAAGTAGAAAAAAAAACACAAGTCATCTATGCTCAGGTCACAGCAATGTTATCTGACATCTTTTCCACTCATGAGTAGTTCACTTAATGAATTTTCTTTCTCTGCTGATTTAAATTAAACGGAAATGCTTCATACAGGATGAGATTTTGCGGTTTTGCAGGATTGGAGTGTTTTTGCCTTCAGCCACCAGGGGGTGCTGCAGCTCATTCGGCATCTCAGATTTACAAAAGAAGGATGAAAGGTTTATCCCAAAACAAAAATATTATGTTTTAGGCAATTCATTTAATCCTTTTAATGGCATATCTGTGTGCAAATTGTGGCTTTCTTTAAAGCAAAGTAGACTAGTATTTTTAAAGTAGTGTCAAATATGTAACACAAATCCAGTAACGGGTCCAGGAAGATTTTAGCACCATCATGTGGTTAAGGTTAAACACCAAAGTACATACATACATATTATTATAAATGTATAAATATTCCAAAGAGATGTAGTTAATAGAAAATTAAATCTATTGTATAATGGACATTTTTCAGAATACATAGAAATGAAACACAACTAACAGACTAAAATGAGATCAAGGTATTTTATTTTTCAAACAATTCTGCATTAAGACATGAATTCATTCAACACAATCTTTTTGAAAGTTTAAAGTTTATCAGTCTATGAAATACAATCTGGAGTTAACCTCTCACGAGTAACACAGACACGCGCACACACACTAAAACATTGCAAAGATGTTTACCGTCTTAAAAAAAAAAAAAAGTTATTGAAAAAGAATAATAGATATTGTAGTTCTGTCCAAAGATCCACGTCGTTTTAGAGCTCCCCAAGTTTGATCTGCCCTCCCTCCCAGCTACAGCTGCTTATCCATTCATACGTTATTGATTAGAAATATAAGCTATGAGAGAGGAGTGCCTCATCAGAATATTATCGGATCATCCATTTAACATTACTTAAGAGTTCATGAAGGCAGTTTCTGGGATTTCATTATAGCAAAACAAGCACAAGCATCCCAACAGGTGATTGTGTTAAACTGACAGAGAGAAGCAGTTATTTCTTGTGGTTACAAACAAAAGTTAAGTACAGAAAGATTTCAGTAACACACAAACCAGCCTACATTCAGTCTGCCAAAGGCCACTGAAGAATCATTTCATGCAAGTCACGCTAAGATGATGGGCAGCCACGGTTTTGATTTGTTCAAATGCTTGTATTGCTTATTAAAAAGAAATGTTATCACCTGACAGGACAACTGTCTCTCAGGACGATGTTCTACACCGTCAGCGCTCCACCTACAGCTCAGTGGTGCCTCTTTCTTTCTTGTGACAAACTTTGTGCATCTTGGCTGTTCAGAGCCGAGTCACATGAGCAATCAAATCTGTTCATGCTTGTGGTCAGAATGACACCAAGTTCCCCTAAAAATAATGAGTAGCGAGGTTCAGGTCTTTTAATTGGCTCTTGGCACAAAATGAAATAGCACTTTCACTCCTTAAAGTGCTTTTAGGGAAATCAACAACCAGCACCACTCTTCCCTCACACCGCAACCCATTATACGAATTTCTGCTGCATAAAATTAGACAAGTTTATTATTTGGAAGTGACTGCCTCAAGCAAGCTGATGACATACTCTATTACCTCGCCCAAAAACTAGAAGTACATATGTATCACAAGGCATTAGTTATGATGTTGAGCCACAAGAGTTTGGAGCTCGTTTTGAGATCAGTTTTTGATTGGTCTTCTTAAAATAGGAAGTAATTTACTTGCAATGCTATCCAGAAAAACAACTGTGAACACAAATCAGGAAATAACTGAAATTATTAAACAAATATGATGCTATGGTATCATCTCCTGTGTACTCTAGTTAGACATTTTATCTGATTTTTTTATTACGCAGCGCAAGCATGTGTGTTAAAGGGGAACTAACACCGATTTCTGTTTACAGGTGTTGGGGAGTACTACTGCATATGTAAAAAAGTTATATAAAGCCTTTTGCTGCGTGAAGTCTGATAAGTTGCCTCATGTGATGTCACCTGAGTCAGCATCTGTTGGAGCTGAAGTTTGAAAATGAAAAAAAAAAAATATATAGAAATCTGTGGAGTTAGACAGAAGTGAGCTTACCAGACCTCTGTAGCCTGCTCGAGGCTAGCGTCTCAAGGCTACATTAGCAGCTTCTAGCATTGTGGGTGATGTAGGTGCCAGGTCACAAGAAATGCTGTGACCTGGCATGGAATAAAAAAATAAAAAATAAATACAAAAAGACTATTTTGATACTTTCTTTTATTTTATTTTTTTAACTGTCCATTGTGAGTCTGACCATGTTATAGAAGTGGAATGCTAAATCGGCAGAGTTCCCCTTTAAGGACTTTCACACCTGGTGACGAAAACGCATAGAACTTGGCCAGTTGTCTTTGTTCTGCAATTGTCCCTAACTGATCGATGCACTTTTTACTTGCTAAATGCTGCCTTTTTGTGATACAATCCCAAAGCCAAGAGCCAATAACCTCACAAAGGGCCATTACGCCCTTCACATCACCACCTGTGTGACGATCCGTCGGCATCTGAGCATACTAACAGCCTGTCAACCCCCACGTAGGCAATTTACACCAGAGGCCAGATCAAACACCAATCTGTGAGCCACCACAAGTGTCTGAATCCCAGCCACAGTGGACTCTTCTGGCAACAAGAAGACGGACATTATTTTTCTGTCTAGATAACTCAACAGAAATGTTGCAGCAAGTGACACTGTCCACATACACACAGCTGTCTCAGCGGACTACTCGATTTACTATCACCAACTACTTTGACTGATTACATAGTGACGAGTTTGACGACTGCTG
Source organism: Maccullochella peelii (assembly GCA_002120245.1). Lineage (NCBI taxonomy): Eukaryota > Metazoa > Chordata > Actinopteri > Centrarchiformes > Percichthyidae > Maccullochella > Maccullochella peelii. The sequence goes on from LKNJ01003617.1 coordinate 71,410, forward strand.
AGTGAATGAGGAAAAAAAACTCCATCTGGTTTTTTTTTTTATAGCTTTGATCTCTCTGCCTTAAAATACATTGTGCTTTGATTACTAGAGCGGTACACATTTTTATATAAATACAAATCTGTCTTATAGATTTACATTCACTTTTATTTCTCAATATAGACTAATTTACATATTTTATAAAATAGGCTTCTCAGAATATATCAAGCTAATTTCCCCACTACAAGATTACACAGTCAACATCATTAAAGAACACGCGCTTACCTCCTCTTTGCTGCAAGAACCTACATTTTCTGAGCAGACATCACACACAGTTGAATTTGATCTGTGCACAAGTACTAAGTTTTCTCTACAAACACGTTTCATACGTATGGCTTTTCTCTGCTGGCTCCCACTGTGAGTAGATCCTTTACATGTTACACTGGATTCATTGGAAATGTACTAACTTATTTGTTATTGCAATTTTCTGAATGGATTATCTTCTGTTGATCATTTTAGGTATATATATATATATATA
>LKNJ01003618.1:0-31871 GCA_002120245.1 Maccullochella peelii
TATATATATAAACCATATATAAACCAAAATATTTTGTTCTTGGTTGGAGCGCAGGGAATAGGCAGGGTGCTCCATCAAAACAGGTGGCAGTGTTGTGGGAAGCCAGTGAGGGATTGTATTCTTGTTGCTGGACTATTGACTCTTGATGGTTGGCCGGGGAGCTGGCACTCTGAGTAGTGGAATCTAAAGCGGACAGTATGAACCTCCACATCCAGCAGCATTTTGCTCAGCACTGCCACTGGTGACCAGTCTTTGCACCTAAATCAGCATTGTTGCAGTATAGCTTTCAGCCTTCAGTGGCAGCACAACGCAATGCTGCTGAACTCGCTCATGAGTTGTATATTGACTTTAATCATAATGACTCTCTCTTAATCAGAGCAACAGACAGCCGAACTATGAACACCAGAAGAAAGTCGGTAGCAGCAGTGCCTGAAACATTTTAAAAACGTCTTACTGACTGAAATGTTTGGGTTTCTGGACTGTGATACATATTAGTCCTGGATAAGGGATTAGAAAAGATAACTTAAATAACAAAAACATTATGCAGTTCATAAAATTCCATCACATGGTGCCCAAAAGTAGAACAAAATGTGTATATGTATATGTGTATGTGTGCCTCAGGCACTAATTGTCAAATGTGAATGTTACACCAGTGCAATAAAAACACAAACTTTGTTCTTCAATCCCTCAGGGGTGGTCAGCATAACAGAATGCAGAACCGTCTGTGTGCTCCGAGGCTGCACTAATGTATCAAACACAGGGGTAATTTATTGCAATTAGCAGCAACTCATTTAGGTAAGTAATGTCACCACAACCCCTGATGAATGGCAATCTAGTCAAAGACATGAGTCTGGTTTTCTTTGTCTAAGGGGAGTAGGCAATTGACATTCAGAGAGAAAAAGACTACAAACCAATATGACATTTTAGACACAAGGGTATTTAGAATCACCTTATTATTTGAAAACTTGTGTTCGGTGTGTATTTGTGTGTCTGAGTGGGTGTATGCAAATGTACTATAGTTAAGATGAAGTTTGGTCTGTCTGGCGTAGTGGGTATCTTAGCCCGCCTTTTATCATACCTGGTTTCATGCTACATAATTAGTCATTATAATTAATCCAATAACATTCACATAAAGAAACATGTACTTTTTTCTTATGGGTTTTGCTTGTTTTGCATTATTCTTTATTCTACTCATTTTGATCCTGATTGCTGAGCAAAAGTGGTCCATGCTCATGACAGTGTTTGGGCCATCATCAACAAAATATGACTGGCTGGCGTATGTAAGCGCTGACTCTATTCAGATAGTGGGATCTCATTGTCTTGCTCACAACTGCTGATGTTGAACCTCTGAAATACATTAGAACAAGACTAAGAGTACACAGCCACACTAGCAGCTCTGTGAGGCTGTATTTAGTCACAGTGGTACAGTGCTTACACTAGCATGCCAACATGCTCACAATCACAATGCTAACATGATGTTTAACAGGTGTGTTTACCATCTTAGTTTAGCATGTTAGCATGCTAGCATTTGCTAATTAGCACTAAACACAAAGCATGGGAATGTCATCAGTTTTGCAGATTTTTGGTCATAAATCTAAGTATTTTAATTTTGACCTCAGGCTGGCACTAGAGGAAAAGTCATTTTGATCTATCCTCTGGAAACCATGAATGTCACTACAAAATATTGTGGCAATTCATCTGGTAATGTCAAAATATTGACCTCATGGTGGCGCAAGAGGAAAAGTCAGAGGATGACCAAAGTCAGTAGGATTCATCATCTGGGGACCATGAATGTCTGTACAAAATGTCATGGCAATCCACATTTGTACATAGTTGTTGAGATATTTCAGTCTGGACCTAATTGGTGGACTGACTGACTTACAGCCAGACTGGCACTGCCATCCCTAGTGCCATGGTAAATCTTAATTGGAATTTTCGATTTAAAAATGAATTGATAAACATAATTTCAAGCACACATAATTATTCCACAGATAAATACCTCATCTAATCATACTGACAAACTTGCAAAAGACTTTTAAATTTCGTCTGAAATTTGTCTGTATATTTTGTAAGTACTTTTGTTAAGTATTGGCTGAGGCTATATGGCCAAATGCACTGAGGCTTAATTTGTGGTGTAACCAAACAGTAGCATTATAGAGCCTGTATTTAGGAATAAGCCTACAGCAATATTTTCACTATTGTGTTGAAAGACTTATAGACACACGCGTTGACACTTTTTTGGATTCAGTAAGTAATCTGTCTACCACTTTCCTCTTCTCTGTTTTGCACCATGGTGTTAGCTTCGTAAACATGGCATCCGGTTTAATGCATCTGATGACCAACACAAGCTGTTTGAATAAGCCTGAAGAAATCTGACTAAGGTGTTCACATGCCCCATTAACTGGAAAGATTTGGCTGAAATCTGGGCTCTGCTTACTCCAATTATGACCTTACCCTGATTAAGATCATTTCTGAAGTGTATAGGAAAATGTGCACGCATATTTACAGACAACCAGGGAAGGAGCGCTACTGATTTCATCAAACTGAAATTCCTCTCTGTCATAACAAAGGAGCCTCTCCCCTGAAATGGAGGGGTAGAGCATGCTTCCCTCAGGTAGCCACCATGAAGAGCTGGCAGATGGAGGCTGCAGCTGTTCCCAGGTAGGAGAGCAGGCTGGAGATTGGCTCGCATTCCCTCTGGACTAAGCCCATCTCAGTGGGGAATTCACAGCCAGGCCTTTTCGCATTGGCAGCCTCTCAGACTGGGCTGCAACTGGAGCTAAAGGTTCACACTTCTCCCCCTGTGCTGTTTCCTCCCTGTGCCTTTTTTCCCCCTCATTTGAACCTGAGCTGTGCTCCAGGACGGTTCAATGTTATAAAAGCAAGAGAGAAAAGAAATTTCTATTAATTTGTATTTAATTAGAGTCTTACATGAATACTTATTCTGTGTTCATAGAATTTGTTCTGAATGTGTATACATTTTTAATCTAATGTTGACACAACTTGGAGCACTGATGCAATGTCATTGGAACTGCAATATTTAGTTTCAATAACAGAACGAATGGAAGGTTTTGGTAAGCAGTCATACAAAGCACAATTAAGAGCTCTTCATGTTAAAATAAGTGTGTCTGTGAGGTGTGAGTAGAAATGCACAAGGACACAAAATGTAGCAAGCAAGGAAAAAAAGCTGATTTTCATTTATCTATTCAAAATAGGCTACCAAGGAATAACCAAATTACCGTAGCTAATGGTTATGCAAGGTATAAAAACAAGGAATATAGTCAATGTTTTAACTGCGACTGTACTAAAAAATAAAAATAAATAAATTACAAAAAAAAGTGTGGCACTACATTGACTTAGTCAAGGTTTTAACTGATAAAAGTGTCAAGCCAGCCAGGCTAAAATAAAATGCAACGATAAAACTCGGAGCAACTTTTAAACGTGTGTCCCACACTTGAACTAAGGTTAAGGTTAGTGAATAAAAATAGGGTAAAGGTATGGTTAAAGGTAGCCCGCTAAAACCTTTGTATTATACCGTATTTGAATCATTTGGAGTCATGTCATGTGTCCACCTAGTTTAACATTCACTCTCAATGTAGCTCATGTTTTTGGTCTTCGCTAACTCCTAAGAGAAATATCGGGCTCTTTAGCAGCTAATTGCTCAGCTAAGTTAGCTAATTGCTTACTTTGTCTCTTGTTTGGTAGTGGGTGGGTAGCATACAGCAAGTTTGTATAGCTTTTTTTTGCTGGAAACAGATGCCTGCTTGTCTGGAAACAATTGTGATGAGATCAGTGTCAAAATGGTTTGAGTCAAAACCAAAAAATAAAAAAGAATCTAAATGTAAAATGTACAGACAGAAAATGCCCTGCCTTTTTGTTGCACTATGGGAAACATTTAAATATTGTCCAACTAAATCTTTATGTAAATTGAACTTTTGGAAAATGTATTTGGAATACTTTGAATATATTACAGACAATACAATTATTCCAATGCACAGTGAATGCACAAACAGATCTGGAAAGACAGCTGCAACTCCGTATCCTCAGCTGAAGACCCTTTTGCACCCTTCACATTTGATTTGTCTCAGAGCTTAAAAATCCTTCTGTAACTGTCTGCTGCTCTCCATCTACATCCTTTGTGACTGAAATAGATTTAATAAAGGGAATCAGTAACGACTATGGCTTTTAGCAGGTTCCCTTTATCTGTCTGTTTCATGGTAATAATAAGGGTCAATAATAATTTGTCTACTTGTGTGTCAGCTCATCTATCACTTTAACCTTAGTTGAAACTGCAGAATGGTCAGCATTTAGTCATTTTATTTGCTGTCTATGCTGTGTGACTGTCCCTCACCACATCTGATCCTGTCACACTTGCGAGGGATTCACTAGTACCTTGAATGAATTAATTAATGGGAGGTGACACTCAGTGGCTTAAATGAGTAGTTTGACATTTTGGGAAATATGTTTAATCGCTTTCTTACCGAGTTATATGAAAAGATCCATACTTTCCTTGTACCTGTCTGTTAAATATGAAGCTACAGCTAGCATCCAGTTGGCTTTGCATAGTTTTGCATAAAGACTGGAAATATTATTATTGTTATATCTCCTTTGTTTAATAAAAAAATAACATGGGGTTATGTGCTGGACTATTTCTTGGATGGATGCAGTGACTTCCTGGACTCTTAGCTGGTCGCCTAGCAACTTCACGTTAACGTCAAGAGCTTTAGAGGTGACGGTTGGCAGATTTCTTTAAACCTTGCACATAGCTAGCTGCCTAGCAGACTAGCTGTTTCCAGTTTTTATGTTAAGCTAATCTAATCACCTGTTGGCTGTAGCTTCATATTTACCGTACAACATACTAACTCTGTGCAAGAAAGAGAATAAGCGTATTCCCCAAAACATGGAAATATTCCTTTAAAATTCAAGGCAAATGCAAGAGGGTACAGCTCCCTCAGTAGGTAAATCTGGTAGCTGTGTAACTCTGCCAGTTCATGATGGAAATTGTTGAGGTCAGTGCTCCGAACAAATGTGTTAGTTTAGTGTAGTGCTACTAAGCCGTGTAACAAGTGAACATAATGAATTTTACTAAGCTAAATTGGTCAAATAACATAAAAAAGTACACTTGGTAAACAAGCTAGCTAGTTGGCTAAAATAACTTGTTGATCTTTAGTGTCCTGAGTTTGAGCAGGCTGTTGTGAGCCAACTTTGGCTGACCAGTAGCTGCATGCATCCTATTCCAATCCAGAAGCAACCTCACACAACACCACACTGAGTCAAGGGGTTGCTTAACTCGCCAGATTTGATGGTGTCTGAATGAGCTTAGTTAAATCAAATCAAAGAAAGACAGGAGATCAGGACAGCAAAGATAGGCACTAGAGGCAAATTTTACACTGCAGATGTCCAATCAAAGAAAAAAGAAAGCCTTAATGGGTTTTAAAAGTAATAAAGGATTTTCCAATACTCCAATATGACTTCAATAACTTTATTAGGACTTACTAAGAGAAAAGTTTTGACTTTGATAGACAAAAGTATAAAGCTGTGTTTTGAAGGAATAAGAAAGTAAAAGTGTAGCTCTAGATAACATCACAGTCAAAAAGCTGGGGTCTTGTGTAGGGCCGCTGTCTGATATGTTCTGTTTTATATTTAAACTGTGACTGCAAAAAAATAAAAAATACTCAAAAGCTAAATAGACACCATGCCTCTTCTTTTAATGCATTCTTGGTGCATTATGTGTATCATTGTAAATATACTTTTCTGACACCATAATTATGCTGTCATCATGCAACAAGCTTATAATGTAATTAGTCCTGCTATTTTCTCTCACAGTGATTTAACTGTCCACTCAAAACAATATCATAATCATACAGAGAATATTATACACTTCCTTTTTATTTCTTGCTGTCTTTCAGGGTACTGGAGCATAAAATTGGAATATCATTCCACAATGGTACTGGCAGAAAAATAGTTTGATGGCTGCAACTCAATTGTATATTTTGTAATTACTATAAAAGGTAGTGGGGAAGAACCAAAGAGTTTAAGGTGTATGGCTTTTTCATTTTCTAATTTTCTTTGCTGTCAATCCTTGTCTGGCAAGTGTGGAGGCATTTAGTAGCCATAATGATACTCCAACAGATAGTGTATTTTAAAGGATATGAATGCTCAAAGGTGCCAATTAACAACATTCAAACTGAACACTCTGACAGGTCATGGTGCGTATTTTCATCCATTGCACTTCTAAAGGATGACTTCGTACAAAAGAAGATTTTGAAACTTTGGATACCATTCAAAAGGAAGAGCATTTCTTGTGTTAGTGCAACAAGACTGAGGTTACTTTAAGAAAGCCGTGTTTGAATCACAACACAAAAGTTTAAACGCTGAAAAAGCGTCAAGAGCTCTTTTATACTTATCAAACCACTCAGTGACCTCTCGTGCCCTGTATGGAAGCAGTTTCTCCACTCATTTATTCAGATTTTTCCTTTCGTTTGTGACTTACTTTGTTTGTACATACTTTACTCCTCTTCATTTAAAAAAGTATACCCTAGTTTTTCAGTCTACAGTGACCCTGTCATGAAAACGCTCTGACGTCTAATAATGGTCGTATAAATATATAAATAATACATTTGAATATCAACATTTAGAGGCTCTGAAAACATTTTCTCAATTAGCGTCATACTATAAAAAAACGGGGCACTACATGAACACTAAATACTCTACTAAATACAATATTGTTCTAGATTTGGCAGAAAACTACTGTCTGTGCTGTTTTCTCTGTGCTCTTCTCATTGGGTTGAAGTGCTAGGGGCTCATTTGGAAAAAAAAGGTAATGTCGTGTACTTCTGTCTAGCAGTCAGGATTTATCAATATTTAAAAGTATAATATGTAATATTTCCACAGTAAAATGCGACTAGACCTATATTTTGTTTGGTTGTGTACTTACATTATCCCAAATGTTTCCAACAATGTTCAAACCCACTGTTACCTTGAATAAATACATGTTCAAGGTGCGTTTCATTTGGTCGCCTGTCAATGGCGTCAAAACCCCTTTACACCCTCTAGTTGCTATAACTTTTGATGAAACACAGGAAACACCAGATGATACGTCTGAGAGTGAGGAAGGAAGGAATACAATACAGTTATCTTCTGTAACATGTTAAAATATTTTTGATGACTCATCCTGAACTCAGGGGCATATACATAAATGTATCCAATCAAATGTGATTCCGGTCATTGGTCAGCGGTGTGCATTTGTATCTCAGCCGGCAAAAACAAAGAAAATGGTGCGTTAACTCAAATGAGAATTTTCTTATTTCTCCCTCGTCCTTCGCCCCTTGATCTAACAACACGGGTTAGGGAGATGTGGGTGAAGGCTAGCCCTCTACAGCTCTGTATCACACCATATTCGCTAACCAGCCTTCTTTTGAGTTATCAAATCAAACCTGAACAATTTAATGAAATCTGTCTTCTAACTATGACCGCTTCACTTGGAAATTTGTCGCATTATAATGTGACTTTAAAATCTAAATGTGATGGCAGTTATGGGTTGTTTGCTTATGTTGTTACCCAACCACATCTGCACAGTCCTGATCATGTAGATTAGATTCTTAAATAATAAAAATAATATTAAATAATCTATATATAATATTAAAATGAGTTTTTTCCCAAGCTTTAACCATGATTGTTACTGATTTTGTCATGTCAATACAACAACACTCAAGATTTGGAATCAAGTATTTGGGGGATTTAACAAGATGTCTTGTAGGAAGCCTGTCATAAATATTAATTAACACTCAAAAGCAGTCTTATGAAGATGTCTACATTTTGACCCTGTTTTGAATGCTCATAGAGGGTCTTTAGTGGATTTAATCTGCTTTTGACATATACTATCTGACATCCTAAAGTGGGCCAGTTAGTATCTAAAAATTAGATTATTCATAGTTATTTTTGCATACATACTGTTTATACCTCTGGTCCCTGGAAAAGGAGTGGGCGCCTGAATGGTGGGCTCAAACTGTGTGTGCATGCCCTTGTTCAGTGCTATATGAACATCATCTTGCAGACTTGCTTAAGCTAGGCAATCCATCAGAGTCAACATTATTTTTGTCAAAGTTACATTATCATTGCATGGTAATGCAGTTTAAAGTGCGTATTGATTTGAAAAGCCTGCTGCGCCATTGCATGTGTCAGTGCTCTTGGGAGTCTCGCACAGTATAAACTTAAGAGCAGGTTTAAAGAATTTATCAGTGAACTTGCTAAAATTAGTTAACTGAGCTGTTCACACATTTTTTATGCACCAATAAATGTACTGTATGTCCCAGCTCCGTTTTTAAGCTAGTCTGGAAGTCTGGAGGAAGTGCCTTTTTTTCTCCAAATGAGCACTTGTGTTCAAAAGTTTACTTTTTGGCCATTTCTGTTCTTTGTATTGCCCACGATAAATTGTTGTGAAGCAGTGTTCCTGCAGGCGTCGAGCTGGAGATTTCAAGTGTTTGTTCATGAACTACTGTAGCTTCAGAGTAATTAGTGACTTTCTTAGACCGCCAAGCCAGCTGGTTGAGAACACTGAATGTACTGTAATGACTTACACGCTATTGTTGAAATGCACATGCACATGAGGCATACTGTGAACTGGAGGCAATAATGCATGACAAATTGTCCTTATATAGAGTCCCTCTGGAAATGAGTAATTGGCTTCCATATACATTTCACTGTATACCTATTATGACTCTCTATATTATTATGACCATATGCTATTATTAACTTGTTTTTCACAACTTTTCACTATATCCAACTGTACAGAAAAGGTACAGAGTCAGCGGAGAAAGAGAAATACGAGGCACAAGCAAATTAAGCTGCAGGAACCAAAGATCGTTTACAATCTAATGTGGAGTTACAAACATTAAGCTTCCGTCTCGTGTTTCCTACTCAGGTATCCATAATCCATGAGCATCATTGTGTCTCTGCCTGAGCATGGCTGACAATAATAGCTTGATATGGCTGGTGTTGTTTAACTACTGTGATGAAATCAAAGTTAGAATTTCCACTTCAAAGAACACTTTATGGATGTCAGTGTTGCTCAGGATTTCCTTTATTGTTTTACAGCCATTTCTTACAAAATCTTTCTTTCTGGCTCCCAAAGTGCCACAGAAACCGCAGTTCCAACTTTGGCCACTATGCCAAATTAGCCATAGAGACAGAGCGCAACACGTCATACTCTGAAAACCACGCCCACCGGAGGGGAAAACAATCGGCGCCACAATATGTAACCAAGGGCTGAAATGCTAACAAAATGCCTGTAGCTAGCTAAAAACATTCAATTCCAGCATGTCAGAGGATTATTTTAGCACCCTGTGTCTACCAGAGAGGAAAAGGTATATTGACAAACTCAATATTGTCGGTCAATCTCAATGTCTCTCCAGCTAAGTTAATGTGCTTAGCTAAGGCACTTGCAAACATAATACTGCATAGCTTTCTGATTTAGCCACATTCCACTACACATGCTGCATATTGTCAAAATGCTTTAGCTTAACTTACAGCAATATAGTTAGCCTAAAACTGACATTTGTATATTTGGCTTAGGCTACTAGTGACAAAATGCTTGCTGCACACGTAGGCATACTGAGTGTCAGGGTCCCACAGTTTTCCCATTCTTCCTACTGATGCCTCACGTCTGGATCCACTTTTGTCTTCTTAAAGGCTCAGTTTTTGGGTTCAGCAGCTTACAAAAACTTAGTTCTGGGTTCTGTACACTGTTGGTAGTGCATCCCACCACACAGCAGCTTTTAGGCATGTTTCTGTTGTTTGCTAGCAGACCGAAGTGACAAGGAGGCACCTTCACGCAATACAAAGTCAATGGAGAGCGATGTTTTCACCTCTGATGTGGGCGGGACTTAATTGCACTCTGTCTCTATACTGGCCGAACTGTTCTTCGGGGTTTGATTGGTGCACTGTAGAGACATTCTACATCAATGCATTGCACAGAATCTATTACAGAAGTGCCCCCCAACCTTTTTGGGCTTGTCACTCCTTAAGCTCTCCTTCTCCGTTAAAATCAAGCAATATCTACTCGCGACCACTTATCACCCACCATTTGCAATCAGTGTAACCAAAAAGTGATGGTAAAAATATCCAGTAATTCACTGGAAAATGGAAAAAGATAAGATAAAAAGACACATGATTTTGTGTAGCAGAAATATGTTTTTTTCTGGTTCCTCTCATCTCGCCACCCCTTAATTTAATCTTGTGAACCTTTGTGGGGGTCCTGACCTCTAGTTTGGCAACCACTGTACTGCAGTATGTATTGATGAAGAGCGCTGCAAGCCAGATTCTAAACCACACTTTTCACCGAGGTGCGTGTTTTAGGGCACAAAGCAATGCTTAGCATTCTGGAAATGCTGACCCACATCTCACTGACTTTCAGGAGGAAAAAGAATAAGTCAGTCCAATTGAACAAGGCTTGTTTGAAGTAATTTTGTTCTCTCAGTGGTAGGCTCGCTGTGCCTTAATTAAGTTGTAGCTAAGCTGACTACATTTTCACAAAAGCTTCCTTAACACGACTGAGACAACATAAAAGGGCTTAACAGTTTCCATTTTTCTTAGCACTTACACTTTCTGACAAAGATAAATGGGTGAAAGGGTTTTGACCCTGCAGTATGTTTAATAAATTAGATTAGACATTGATTAATTTGTTAGGTCAAATCACCAATAGCTTCATTAAATGACGGTCTCTTTGGGCTATACATTATTCATATTCATCACTAGCATTTAGGATTTAAATTGCACTGGAGGATGTAAGCTAATGACAGCGTCAACTTCCTCCCAAACTGCATGTTTAGCAAAACATCACTGGATAAACAGCCACATAACCACCAACAGGCCATAATTCAGTCAACGGTAAGCCTAAGGAGGGCCAGTCATTAAGCCTGTAGTCCAGTGTTGAGAGGCTGGTCGAAGGAAGCAGAGCCAACAGAATCCTGGATGGCTTTTCGGTTTAGCTGCTTTAGCATCTGTCCCCGGGGTGGCACACTGCTGTTGTACCTTTTGAATATGTATGTGAGTTATTAGTCCTAGGGGAGCTACTATATATCTATGGAGCGGCGGATGGGTGACAATGGGGGCCCAGTCATCTTTATCTGGGCCTGTCGGCCTCCTGATGTATCTCTCAGCACAACTTGTTCAGATTGCCTCATCTATCATTGGCCTCACATATGAAAATGTGGATCCCTGCATCGGGTCCCAGTCACATTGTTACGAGTGCAATCTGGAGGCATCACGGGGGAGGCCCTCCTCCAAAGTTAAGGTGGGAGAAGGGGAGGCGGGGGGGAGTGGGTATTGGGGGAAAAAAAGAAAGTCACAAGGAGGAGAAAGGAACAATTGTGCATCTCGTCATTTTTTATGACACTAGACTGCAGCTTTGTTTTGTTTTGGGGTTTTTTTTTTTTTTTTAAGGGACACTCACTTTTCTTGTATTGAGGTAGTAAGTAATATACTGCGGCCTTATCGGTGGACTATCGGTGGACTTTTTCTATTTACGAGCTTATAGCATTTGTGAAACCACTTGTATATCACTCATTTTATGTGTGGAATTTAAAACTAATAAGTACACAATGATTCAGTTACTGCCTATTTCCAAGGACATATGGCTAGCAGCATGGCGGCAATCAACGCTGCGGTGTTGCTGTGAAATTAAAGACGTGTTTATGACTATGCTCCCATGCCAAATCTCTTATAACACGCATTTGTTTATTGGCTTCCCTTAATAATGTGTGAAGGGGGGTTTTAATTAGATTGGGCTTAATAAAGGAGTTACCAATTTGCATTACACAAGGTCATTCATTATCTGTTCACAAACTTGGGAGGCCAGGTTATCTGTTGGTAAAACTTGTTTTGGTTGGATGAAGTATACACAAATCCAGAATTTGGAATCCCAAACTTTGTTTAGGTGAATGTCAGTGTGCCTTGGAGAGGGAATACTGTTTTTTTTTTTACGTAAATAAGTATGGCCTCAAGGTATTAACCAGACTGTACTACAAAGGCAGAGAGCAGCAACCACAGAACCAGTGAAGTTGAGAAAAAAGGGTTTCTGTCTGGCTGGCAACTGTATACAGATACAGGAGGACGGTCGTAATGCCTTAACTTTAGGCTTTTTTAGGCTGGTTAGTTTACTCAATAAATCATTGCTTTAAAATTACATAATACCTAAAAATAATTGAATGAATTAAAAAAAATGCATACACAGTCTGCCTTTGGATAATCTTCAGGGAATGCAAAGGGACAATGCAGTATCTGTTCAGGAAAAAAACTTTATTTTGATTATTTACAGTTTATATTTCATTAAATGTATCTCTGTTTTGCTAGGTGCCTGTCTGTCCGCCTACTCTTATTATTTATTTAATGTTCATTTGTACAGGGACAAGTATGAAGCATAAACCAATGCCACACACCGCGGCATTGATAGCCTAAGCTAATTTGCGATGCCCGTCCCAAGATGGGTCTTTAATATACATAAAACTCAGCAACACATACACAAGAGAGACAGACTCAACAATAGGTACATACATTAAAAACACAAACTCATAACTCAACAAGAGAATACAGACAGAACAATACAGGACACAAACAATAACAACAACAATATAATGACTATATCTATATTGAAATGTATAAAAGAAATTAATTTACAATGTAATACATTTAAAATGTGTGATTTTAAATGATCTTAACTAGCTAAGAGTAGCTACTGCTGCTCTGCTAAGCTAGTTATCTTCAGCAGGAGTTTAATTAGGCTTTTTCTCCATCATGATTAGATTTAGATACTGCCTCATTTAGTTGCGTGGAATAACTTGGATTATCAAGATATCAGCTCATTAAAGCAGCTATAATCGATATTTTTATAATAACAATGTATCAAATAAGCTCATAGTGACGAATTTCCAGAGAATTTTCACCCAAATCTGCAGCCCCCTCGGCTTTACAGAGCTTTATAGTGAGTTTCAGCTCATTGTTTAGCTGTCCGGCCCACAACTTTACTGTTTTGGTTCACTCTCACCGCTCTCATACTGATGTTTTCTGCTGCAGCAAGCAGCTGTTTTTTGCTCTTTGTATTTACTGCAAACGGTCCTTGTTATTTTCACGAATTGTATAGTCATATTGATTTCAACGGTATAATAATTTTTATGTGGTAAAAAGGTCATATTTTGGTCTGAACTCAAATTTGACCAAAAATGTAGTTACTGTCTTTTGGCTTTTTCGGGCAGCGGATGTTTAAAGTCCTTAAACAGCAATATGTGTATGTAATATGTATGTAATGAGATGAAGAGTCCATGTGGCTGCTGTTCATTAGCGCAGGTTCACTTGTACTGCGGACATGAATGAAACAAAACTTTTCCACCCTGTTTGTACCAAACTGAAGGTGTATTCACACCCTGCATGATTACATGCTTTTGATGTTGTATTTGTTGTAACACTCCCCTTCATCGACGAGTGCACGCATTCCTAGTGAACAGGCCGTTGCATTGACTGTTCCCTAATGATGACGAAAGGAGAGATCTGAGGTCCGGAGCTGTCTAGATTGTCCTGAAACACGGCTGAGGTGAAAGCAATGAACAGGGGAGGAGACCTGTGCGCTAATCCCACAATCAATGGCGTCTCCATGGAGGGATTTAGCATAAAAGCAACAGCTGCAGCACTGCACCAGTCACCCAACAGAAACCCCAGGTGATCTGGCAGTGGTTTAATCAACATCCAAATCACAGCAACTCAATTGAGCAGATTAAAGTCAATGTTTCCTTTCTTTCTCTTCTCTCCTGTGCTTGCTGTATGTCTTTCATACTCACAAATTCAAGGCTGACATTGCACAGGAAGGAGTAGGGTCTAATGGGTCTGTCATAAAGGCAGAATCAGAGTAGATGTTATCCATGTCAAGTTGATTTGTCATTCAAGACCCTCCTAAAACAATCCCTCAGGCCTTCAAGCTGTTCTAATGTGCAGCTTTTCTGCAGTGAACATTACACATTTTCAATGTAAATCACTTAAATCTCTGATTAACAATAATTAATGGTACAAGACTTTCTAATGCCAACTGTCTTAATGGCTCTAGAGCGATAGAGGAAAAGGTTGAATGTCTGTCTAAACAATGTGAGTCTAACATACAATTTCACATCTACCAAATGGATCAAACTGTATAAACAATAGCCAGGATACCAATTACGGTATGACATGTCACTTAGTGCTGCACACTGTCAATGCCTGTGTGACTTAGGAAAATGGGAATTAATGTATAATTCATGTATAAATAAACCTTTCAATACAAAGACAAATTTGTACCGGTGTCACCCTGGTAAAAGATTGACACAATGGGTACGAGTACCTCCCTCGTGAGTGCGCTTTCTGACAAACTTTGTCCTGCCTTTCCAATTATAATGACTTTGGATCCAGCACTGCAGTGGATGTCAAATGATATCTCAGTGGCTCATCTCCTCTCCGGAGATTCGTTGGTGTAAATAAAACTTGTTTTGGGACGTTCCACCACACTGTCGTGTGTTTGGTGTTGTGGTTGCAATTATGGCCAGAAAATATGTTGGGCTTTTTTTCAACAACCACATTATTTCCCTTAAAAATGTATTTCCTGACTATGAAAAAAAAGCTTTTAGAGAGTGTTGAGTGTGTGTAGCTGTTACACCATTAGACTAAGATCTGTCTCCTTTCTCTGCCAGTCACCATCTCCTTAACATGAACCTTTTCTCCTATGCAGTTTCATTCATCAGTCTTAGCTTCTCTCTCTGTCAAATGCACCTCTTTTCCTGATTTGCACCTAGATTTCTCTCTTTCCAAGTTCTATTCCACCACCAGTGTCTCCATCCAACCCTGTCTCCTAAATTTTAAGTTTATATAGGCCTACAACAAATTTGAGACAGTAGATATGGGACAAATATAATGCCAGCCAAATTATGTGTTGTTTTTTTAACTAACATAATTAGGAAACACTGCAAAATGTTCATACAGAAAGTATCTGCAAAACCTTCAGTTACAACATATTTTATTTGGTTTCCCTACAATATTCACTATTTTTTAGTCATGCTAGTGGTGTGGCCTAAGGGATGGAAATATCTCAACACCTGTTGGATGGATTGCCATGAAATGTTGTGCAAATGTTTATGGTCCCCACACATTTCTCAAAACTAATGACAGCCTCAGCTGTAGTGCTTATTAGCAAATGTTAGCATGCTGTCACGCTAAACTAAGATGGTGAACATGGTAAACATTATACCTACTAAACATCAGCATGTTAGCATACTGATCTTAGCATTTAGCCTAGCTCAAAGCACCACTGTGCCTAAGCACAGCCTCACAGAGCTGCTAGCATGGCTGTAGACTATTTTATGGTTATGTTTAGGCAGTCAAAGCACTTGGTTAAGGTTAGGGAAGTATCGTTGTCTTGGTCAAATATTGGAAAAAAGTCAACACATAGCTTTTTCCTAACCTTAACCAAAGTTCTTTTGTTGAGAGCCAAGGCCTCTGACTAGTTAGCACTGATGAAATGCAGCCCTGGTACATGAATAGAAGTTGAAATGTAAGAGCGTTCTGGGTGATTACAGTGCTACTTAGGACAAAAGGGGATCTGCATCAGGCATTGTAATGAGTCTCATCACCAGAAAAGGCACAGAATGGGGGACGAGGTGAAGTAGAAATCACAGTTTAGAGCCAGAGACAGATCCAATTCCCTTACCCCCCGTAATTACAGCAGATCAGGCTTTATCAGTGGCAGACATCAGCCCTGGGATCTCAGCGAAAATGAGCAAAGAAATGTTCAAGGGAAGCAAGAGGAGGGCAGAGAGAGCACTCTTAAAAAACATCGGCTAATGTTGAATGAAGGATTATCAGGTGTACGTCAAATATCGTGCTTCAAACAGAGCAGATAGGTAAGCCCTGAGAATTAAAGGGAGGCTGGGTAGTCCACAGGCCCTTATCTTTTGTCATATGGGTTTTCTCAGAAGGACTGCTTTGATTGTAAGCTAAGGGTTGTCCAAATTCTTGTATTTCTTCAAGAGTTGAAGAGATACAGTGGATCAAAGGATCACATGAGGAAGATATTCAAATGCAACATACTTCTGAGAGATTCTTGATAATATTCCCTTGCTCACATGAATTTAAAATTGGATAACTACTAATATTCACCAAAAGGAACGTAACAAATTATCAAACATGATTATACATCAATGCAATGCATAGAGTAGCACAATATAATACCACAACTCATAATAAGTCATGCTGTATTTGTGGCTTTTATCAACCACTTCCACTGAAACTAATTGGCTGTTCAAATCCTGCAAGGCCACTGGCAGCAGGTGTACAGTGAAGGGTAGAGGAGTGGCCATGGAGGAAATGAAAAGCCTTTACAAAGTACTGAATCAGCACATTGTCCCCAAGTCTCACTAATCACTATTCTCTCCTAAGTATACAGAACCACGGGGCTTGAGAGCATTTCACAGCAGTCAAACGAACGCATTCATTAATATTACATTTCCAGAGCTACGGGCTGTGACACCAAGATACATATCCGATGTCTAGGAAAGCTGTACATTGATGATTCACAAGCTCCATCGCACCACAGCCAAAGTCCATCCAAAGCATGTTCCGTAAATGCAGGTGATCTAAATTATCCTACATCTTGGGTAGATTCTGTAATAGTTTAAATGGCCGATCCTTCCAATAAAAAAGTCAATGTCAGGCTACATGGTAGAAGGGAAGTCCTGTAAATGGCTACAGTAGCGTATATATATTGGTTTTATTACAAGGCCCTTAGTGATGCTCCTAAATCTCCTAGTTTGCAGAAGATTTTTTTCAATCCATAGTGCCATTAGCCATGCTTTACAATGAGAAAAATCAATCAACAAAATCAACAAAAGTCTAACACATTTTATCAAGCTGTGTATTGAAAAGAGACCTAATGCAAAACTGCCATGCAGGCTAAACGTATGCTTGTTTGCAAAGTGTTTTTTGCTGGATATCCTATCATTTTATTTATTAACGCCAGGTTTTTCTTCTTTTTCTTTCTTTTATTTCTGGCATGATTGACAATCGAGTATTGATTCTAAGACATGTTTCTTTACAATACATCTGTATGATATTGACCGAGCTTAGCATTAATATCTTCGAACAGAACACACACAGGTTTATAAAAATCTATGACTTCCAAAGGCAATATCATTTTGATATCATGCTCACCTTATTGTTTCCTTCACAGGCATATTTACTTTTATGGAGAGCTAGATAGGGAACAGTGGGGCACCTGCTAGTAATACTCTAAATACGCAGGCTAAGTATGCGAGGATGTGCAAGGAAGAGAATAGAAAGTAGGCTATAAGTTACATGAATCATGAATTTGTGTGAGATATGTGGGGCTGGGCAATATGGCCAAAAACATGTGCACACTGTAAAAGAACTGCCCACTTTGAAGGCTGTCACTGTGATGCATTTTCACAAATAAAAAAACACAGGTTATCGCATGCAGCTATGGACTGTTTTTACCTGATGCTTTAACTAAGTATAACATGGACATCCACTTTAAAGGATAGGTTCTCAAGTTTTCAAGTCTATCTTAAAGCAATAGTCAGGTGCCCATATGAACACTGAAACAGGTTAGGTTTTTCTTGCTGTAATCATTCCCCGTTCATACTGGCCAAAAAAAATCCCTTCTAATGAGGTTTCAATGTAAGTGATGAGGGACAAAATCCACATTCCTCATTCTGTGCAAAATCACATTGTTGGAACTTTGAAAGTTTAAGTCTGTTTATTACAAAATGCCCTCTCTGTGTTACTGTCCCTCTACCACAGCTGAATAAGGAAACACTAGCTGCGGTTACGTGTACAATATTTCTTCAACCTGAATAAAATCATTCTAATTTGAGATTCCAACTTAACTGTTTCCATCATGGACACTAAATAATGTGATCCAATAAGATGTGCGTTTGCATGCTCCAAAGCATTTTATCAGAATATGTTCATTTTTGACATGCGCAAAGTGGTTCCATCCGCTGTGAAACATAACAGAAGAAGAAGTTCGGGGGGTTGTTTTAGGCTTCGTTGATCTTTTCAAACCCTTGTTTGAACAACTCGTTGTCTCGAGCCTTTCGACCATTGAGGAGTTCAACAATCCTTATATCTTTTCAGGTCTCCAACAAAAAAGGTGTATCAGCCAGAGAGCAGTTTTGTTTTGCTACCACCATGTTTCTGTCCCTCCCGGAAACTCATTCATGTCACCTAATGTTCTCCCCACGTGGTGCAAACATGCGCAGAAAGAATAGATTTATTCCAACCAGAGAGAAACCATCAGATTAAGCGTTTACATGGTTAATATTTTCAGATTTAACAGATTATCAAAGGTTTACACCACCCCTCTCAACCCGATTGAAAATTCCTTCCAATCTGGCTTGAACGGGCCAGTCTCTTTGACTCTCCTTTGAGTCTCCTCCTCGATTGAGGAGGTTACATGAGGCATTTTTATTAGTGGAATATTAGGGTCCATGTAAAGGCACCTACTATCGGGGGAAACACAAAGAGGGAATATTATACTAAAAACAATACAACTTTGGAAGATGTCCACTTGATTTAACTAACTCAGACAGAATGAGAACTGTAGATTTTGGCCCCCATCAGTTATTTTGAAAGCCCAACTATCTAGCGTTAGGTAGAGACAAAGTAGTATTAGTCACCTCTCATGGTGACTAATCGGTGTAGCTACGGTTGTAGCCAGAGATGATACCTCGTCAAAAACCGCAAACCTACAGCTCAGATCAGTGTAGAGATTTTTTCAGTCAATTTTCATTGCCAATGATAGCGTTAGATTTGCTACAATGTAGCCAGAGCCAGCTAGCCAACCTGAGTCACAACAGTCCTGTCAGCTGCGAGTAAACATATACTGTGGTATCACTGTTTTACAGACATTCAGTACCCGCTGGCCTAAATCTTAAAAGTTCACTGTGCCAGCAAATATGAATTCTCACCGATAAATAAACATCACTGCAAATGTAATGCCTCCTGCACATTTAACCCAACTCTGTGTGTGTGTGAGTGTGTGTGTATGTGTGCAGACTTGTACATCTATCTTTGTGAGAACCAATTTGCGTTTTAGACCTTGAGAGCGAGGACATTTTTGGAAAGTTAGGACATTTTGGCCCTTCACAGGGCTATGTTTAGGTTAGGGGTAGGGTAAGGGGCTAGGGAATGCGTTTTGTCAATGAAGGTCCTCACAAGTATAGAAGTACAGGGTTGTCTGTGTGTGTGATGTGTGTATGATGCTGCCTAGCCTGTGCCACAACACCCGGCTTCCTCTCTGTGTTACCAGTTGTCTTATAACCATTCATTTTCACTCCATAATGGAAAGCCATGCTAATGAATATGAATTGAAACATCTGCAAATTCATTCCTGCCTCATATTGTCCTTTTTTTTCCTCCTGGCAGCAACAAAATTTCCTCCAGCTCTTGGTTTACTGCCATGAATGGCGGGCTGGTGCGCTGGGGGCTTCATATGCTGAGAAGGTCACGTCTCCTGATGATGGCTTTCATTGTCCTTCAGTGGCTCCTCTGACACTAATCTAGATGCATCAGTTTTAACTGCATCCCTCCATTGCAACATGCATCCACAGAGATCAATCAATCCATCTTGTAATTTCATCAAGATTTCTCTCCTTCTCTTCCACACCTACCTTCCCCATTTCCTCGACTCCCCCTCCCCCCCTTCTCCCTGTCACCTTCCCAAAGCGTGAGACAGGCCATTCATCAACATTCCCACTGAGCATGGGTATTTAAAATTTGTTTTCAGAATGCATTAGTTGGGATTCCATGAGGGGTACGTGACACGACGATGGTCAATGGATTTATAATGACTGTGTAAAATCATGTCATAAACATCTCTCCACCTATCTCCATAATAGGTTATTGTTTTAGCCATGTGAATCCAATAAATCAAACAGAAGGCACTAAATTGCTTACTGTAGTAGAGTATGACTTACAATAAAATATACACTATTATTTAGCAGGCCTGGTGCCTGGTTTTGTACAAACTCCCATATCTCTGGAAAATACGCTGATATTTGTGTCCTCTTTGTTTCGCCCCTCAGCCCCCCCTCCCTCTTTGTCATGTGAAGCACACACCAGCTCTTCTGCATGTTTACGAATGACAAATGGAGGACTCTGGTCTTTAGGGGCAAGAAGAGGAATCAGGTGCACTACGGCTGCGGGCCTATGGGCTCCAGCGGCTTTAAGCCCAGGGGCAAGCGGCAAAGGAGAGCTGTGATAAGTCTGGGCCGAAGAATGAATGCGTTCACATGGGACGAGAAGGAAGGGAGACAATTGGCTGTATTGTTTTCACCAGCCTGCTGTTGCATCACAATACACACTCCCAATGCACACTTCATGAAAATGGATTTAGCTGTGGAAAAGGACATTGCAAGTCTCAAGTCTTAGTGAAAAGAAGAAACCTTCAGTCTCCAGAACACCTGAAAGGCTGATGGACCTGGAGTGATTCTTGAAATTGTCTGTAAATAAGCACACAAACATAAAATGATAGGGATAAAAAACAAAAAAAGAAGAAAACAAAACTCAGCAACTTAGCAGGAAGAATGTATTTTTTTTTTTTTTTTTACAAAAACTACCTATGACGTCAAAAGTAACATCAGACTTTCACTATCCCTACCATAATAATGCCAACATGCCATTCTGACATTTTTATATTTGCCCATTAAACTTTATTTTTATGCTTTTTTAAGCATGCCACACTTGTTTAGTTCCTCACCACAACTGTTCCATAAATCCATCCCTTTAAGAGAAATACAGTGTTTGACCCTCTGTTTCTTAAACAGGCGTATGCGTTTGCCTCTCAAACCATATTTACTTAATCTCCTTTTAAACAACTTTTCAATACTTTCAGGTAGTAATTTGTTTTTAACATACACCCGATTTGTGCTGTTTTAAAATCTATAAAGTCTTTGAATTTTTTAGAGTCTTTCATTTAATGAATAGTGGGTTTGTTGGTCATTAATAAGTAGTTTTGTTTAAAATTCTTATAGCTCTCTTCTGAAAAGTAGGATTTGTATTTGTTTTATGTTTCCCCATACTTCCAACCAGTAAGTAATATGTGGCAGTAGAAGTGAACAATGACAACAATTACCATTTTATTTAATGCTGTACATTTCCTTTTAGAGCATTGCTGTGAATAACTACTTACTTGGCTGTGGAAATTGTCAGCCTTCAAAAAACTGTTTTGTCCCTGAACAGCTTTTTATACAAATTGATAAGTGCTTGAGAGATTGCAAGCAAGAGGCCATGATTGGTTATCTATCTTGCACTCAGTCTTTCAGGCAAAAATGGCTGTTTGTGCCCTCACCAGCTTTCTTCCCACTACTATACAGTGACCAGACATCCTGGGCTGCCCGGGATTGTCCCGGTTTCAAGCTGAAATAATTGTCTGCCATCCTGGGGATTTGAAAATATGGTTACCCTACACTACTACCATACACTAACTTTGGTTCTTCACTGTATGTTCAAACTTTTTAAACGTACCAGATCACTTGTGGTTTCCCATTCCCCTCCCTTCCATGTCCATTTGTTTCTCACACTATTTTCCACTGCAGTCATGTCTCCAGCACAATTCCTAAGCTTAATTGCTCGTCTGCACAGATAGTTACATGGTGATTTAGAGAAGGTAGCTCCCGGCTGATTACACAGTGATAATAGATGGGGAGAGTAGAATACAGAGAATTAGAATCTGAGGATCTAATTTTCTTGCACACCTGTGGACACTGAGGAAAAACTAGTGAATTGTCTTGTCGGTTGGTCCACTATTTTGGTCCAGACTGGAGAACTACGGTGGACCTGAGAGCTCAATGCACTGTAATTTAAGAAAACATATGGAAATAGATAAAACACAAGTAAATTAAGAAAAATCTTCTTCAATTTGACAACACATGCTCAGCATTTAGAAAACACGCAGCAAATACAGAAAACACAACCAAATACGGAAACATGCTGCAGAAATGTTTCCAGAGGACACTAAAAAGTTTTCTAAATTTGCAGAGCGTTTGTGTATTTGCTTGTATTTTGTCTTTTTGCATACGTGTTTTCGTACTGTAAGTTGCCGTGCATTGAGCTCTTAGGGCCACCGTACTCAACAGCTACTTGATGACTGCCATAAAATTTTGTATAGACATTCATAGTCCCCAGAGGATGAATCCCAATGGATGATCCTTGACCTTTCATCCAACACCACATTCATGTCCCCTTCAGGGTGATCTGTTCACCTAGCACCATTCCTACTAGTACCAGCACCTTTAACACTATTTGCCAAATTTTAATTTATTTAATAATTTGGTGTATGACCTGCAAAACTAATGACATCCCCAACAGCCTCAGCTGTACTTTATGTATAATGTGCTAATCAGTAAAGGTTAGCATGCTAACAAGGTAAACTAAGATGTTGAACATGGTTAACACTATACCTGCAAAACATCAGCGTGTTAGCATTCTGACATTAGCATTTAGCTCAAAGCACCACTTTGCCTAAGTATGGCCTCACAGAGCCGCTAGCATAGTGGTAGACTCATAGTCTTGTTTTTAATTAGCAATGTTTCAGTGATAATGAGCTAAAATACAAGTGCAAAGTTGGTGGAGGCACAAAGCCAGACTCAATGCCATGTTCGAATGCAAGTGAGCTTCATTGCACTTGTGTCTCACAGGCAATTTTGTGACTCCAAATTAAGCCATTTTTACGCCGTTTATGCAGACAGACACACAGCAATTTTTGTGGCTTTAGCAGAGAGACATTCTGTACAGGTTTACATTAATGGGTTATTCCTACTGATAATGTCATCAATAGCTTCTTGTGGGATATTCAGTATGTGTTCCCTCCGTTTCAGTTGTTTAAATCCCCGTAGCCATCAGACAACAACAAGACAGACAGCATCAGGCTCTAGCCAGGTAAGTACACATCAGACTAGTAAGTGATTCCAAGTAACAGTTGAAATCATTGTAAGAGTGAGGAAGAATCCTGACCTCCATAAAACACATTAAGACATTTTCTTTACTCAAGTCCCAACACATTTTTCTCTGGATTCTCACAATTATATTTTCTGTAATACTATAAATTACGGTGGCCCTGAAGGTCAAAACACAACGACATTTCACTAAACACCACGACATTACACATTAATGTTGTTGTGTTTTCTGTACTGTTTTGCGGAGGAGTAGTCCTGTCTTAACTTGACTAAAGGAGGTTGGAAAAGAAATACTGAAACTTCTTTTTTTAGCATTTTTACCAGCTTTTGTCATGGCTGCCACTGAGATTCTTCCAGGTGAGTTCTTTCAGTAAGGAACCGTCCTAATCAAAAAAGACTTTTCTGTGCACGCTGGTTCTTTCTGCCAGTGGCTTGATTAGCTAATCTCCAACAGCGGGGATCCCTCCAGGTCTGCAGCATTTGCACAGGGAAACACAGATCCTCCCACATTCTGCCCACAGGGGCCTCCTATTTTCCTTTGTGGAGCACCCTCTGCTCCACGCTGATCCATATTTAATTCACAGGTGCTGCTGTAGTGGTAATATTGGACCATATTAACTGAATATGATTGAAATGACTATGTAAATATATGACCTGAATGCAAGCTTTTACTTTACTAAACCAAAATACTGGTAAAAGACATTATTAAAGGCAGTTGTTGAGTTAATATGTTAATATTAGATTGCTTTAGGATAACTTAGTATTAAAAGCATTAATTGTGCATACTACATTTTTGATAATATATGTAAAGGCAATACCACCCATATCCTGCAATGCAATAATGATTGACATGAATTGTATTCATGTCTAGTTTAGAAAAGAGGCCTAGACCCAGTCAGCTGACCTGTTAGCAGCAGTGTTTGCTGTGTATGTGTGTGCATGTGTACAGTGTGTGGCACTGCCTAGCAGCAGTTTGGTGGGATGCTGATGGGCCATGACGTGAGTCAAGTGGTGGATGGATCGGTTAGCAATTTATGGATTGCAATGCATGGATGATACACATCACAGCAAATGACTTCAAGGTTTTCAGAAATTTTCAATGCATACATTAGTGCTCACTTCAAAGCCTTACAAGACCATACTTTGATTAGAAAACATACCCTTTTGCTGTGCTTGCAAAAGACCAAGGCACAATTAAAGACAAACTAGACAGCAGCAGCTGCACTACATTCACTTGACAATTTGTCACATGTAGACCTGATCATTTAAAATCTCTATCCAAGGACAAAAAAACAAAATATATAAAGCTGCATTTGTGTGAAATACCACTTAAAAAAACATGTATACCTACCCTTGGCATGATGCCAGTGTGACCACACTTGAAGAAAATGGGTTGGAAATCCAGATACGGTGGTGAACATCACAGATGGACGAGCTGTCATTATGTGTTTACACCCTTCTCAATCAAAAGAAAACTGATCCATTGTGTTGTGCAACCATTGTGCAACTCCCTTGACACAGCTGCTAACAGAGGCTGTCCTCGCACCAGAGAACCAACTGCAGTGGTCATTTCACTCTAATTTTCTTTATAATACTCAGGACAAGTTGGACTCATTCATATGAGACAACTGTCACTGATTGTGCCTGTTGAGTGGAGACTCCAGTCTGCATATACTAGTGATAAACCTGAGAACTACACAAAATTACACTGAATAATGACAAAAAGGTTTCACCGCTCACCCCACCCCTATTTCGTTTGTTCTTTTTTCTGGTAAAGAGACGTGTAAAAGTCAGTATCATTAAATCAATTTCCATCCCTGATAGAAGACCACTGATGCTGGTGTGATCCACGTAATTGTGTCGGTCAATGGTCTAAAAGTAACAAAGGTGAAACTAACGTAACACTGAGGCTACATCCACTCATACGTTTTTGTTTTAAAACGCATAACTTTTGCTACATTAACGCCTAGCGTCCATCTACTCCAGCATTTTATAACCCCTAAAGCAGAGGCCTTTTAAAATGCTGCTGATCCCATTTTTGTTTGAAAATTCAGAGATTGCATTTCAGTGAGGACGGGTGGAAACAGATGTTTTAAAACGATGACGCAGACACCCACATTCGCTTCCTGATTTGGTCTTATCAGCCACGATGTGTCCTTCCCTGATTTGTCACGGCCCTATCATGTGACACTTTTCCAGAAGACAACAAATGACATCAGCCTTGAGTACCAGCTGTTAATTCAACATTAATAACGAATTACAACACTTTCAGTAACAGTTCCACCTGGTCGTCGGCCCAAGCATAGAAATCTCGGGTCTTACTTTTGTCCATTGGTGTTCTTCGTTTGTAGTATTTTCTGCAACAAACCAAGCAACCAACTGCAGAGTAGACAATCTACTTCCCGTTTACACTGGCACGTGCATGTCCAGTGTAAACAAAGCATGTGACTTTGGCATGAGAGACCATAGATCACATGCTGTCTTGTACCAACAGTAAGCATTCATTTCTTTTAACCATGAAAGTGATTTCTTGGAAACCTTAACGGTGACCACAATCTTCCCTCAAACCTCAGCTAGCCTAATCTTGACCAAACCTTAACCATAGAGGCAACAGATCAGAAAACAGCAACATGGGTCATTTTGGAGGAACTGACAAGGAACCTTTTTGTCTACAACTCACAGGGCAATGTAGCATCTCCCTGGCAACCATGACTCATCAGACTATTGGTTCACCAGTTTATCCAAGCGCCAAAGCAATTATCATGCTGTCGACACTATTGTTAATAATTAGGGCAACACCCATTGGTTAGTGACAACAAATTACATAGACAAAATCCTTGATTAAGAAGCTTCGCTCAGAATACATTACAGTCCAGTGTCAAATTCTGCTGCACAGCTTGGCCTCTGTGTGAGACTTTTATAGGAAGCTCAGAAGTTTTAATGTTGACAGCACCTTTATGAAAATGTTTTATTCTTGTTTTATCGAATCTGTTCTAACATTCTCTTTTATTTGCTGAATTGAGTCGCTTACCTTGAAAAACAGGAACAGGTTAGGAGGAATTGTGCAGTAAAATTGCAGGCTAAATGACCGTACCTCTCCCAAGTGTACAAAGTCAGAGCCACAACAGTAAATTGCGTAAGATTATGAGGTTATTGACATCATTGTTCATATTCCATTGTTACTAGCTGTTAGGAACTTTTGATGCATCAATGCATTAGTCAGTACAGCTGATATGACTATGTATTCTCTGTTCTCTACTTATGTTCAACTTGATGACAGGTTAGGACAACAGTTCTGATTTTTAAGGCATTATTGTGCTGTCTCTCCAGCGTGGCTTCATTAGCTGAGGTGGTCACTGAGGAGTGCAGCACTGTAACTGATTCTTTGGTCACATGTATCAGTCTTTTTTTCAGTGAAATTATTCATCCGCAAAGTAACTATTAGGTTTTGATGAATAGTACTTTTTGGGATTTTCTGATTAACTGATGATCAAATCCCCCAAGGCCTCTGCGGCACATTCTGAGCAGGTAATCTCTTCTTTTCAGACAGCTCAAGGTACACCCAGGTGGCAAGGATGGGTTCCATTTTTTAAACTTCAATATAGGGAAAATGAAGACATTCACACCGTCAAGCTGCTCCATTACAATCTTTCATTCTGCAGACCTTAACCCTCTCTTTATTAGTGCTCTGATTCTCTTCTGTGTCCCGCACAAGGATCTTTGGGTTGTGCATTGAAAACAGAGCTTTGTTTTGGTGAGTGCTCACACATTCAGTGGAGAACTCATTGATCCATGCTGATACAAGTCTTGCAGTCCATACAAGTTCTGCAGAGTGCAAATAAATATGAGGAAAGGACACACTCACTCTGAAAGACTTGCTATATTCAAACCAGCTATTGGTGATATACTACTCTTGTATTTATGGATCAATTTTCCTGGCCAAACACTGACAACATGCCATGTTTTCACCAGAAATGATTTAAGCAATTACAGATGGATGACAGAAAATATTTCAGTTATCTAAATCCTCACTGGTTAAGGTCAGAAGTTGATTACAAGCAGCAAAAATCAGTATTTGCAGTGAAGTTGTTGTCCCAAGAAACCTGTTAAAAGCATTTAGACAACGGCTAGTTTTAGGGTGGTAAACTGGCGGCAATGGCCGGCAGCTTGTGTTCTCCGTCATTGTTATATGATAAATTAAAGTAAATTAGGGTAAATGTGGAGAAGATCACAAGGTAGAAATATTTTAAAATATAGTATGCTGGGGTGCAGATTTTGTTAGCTTTGGAAAGAGCCATGCTAGCTGGTTCCCCCTGTGTGCAGTCTTTGTGCTAAACTAAGGTAGTTACCATACAAACATGAGAGTTGTATCAATCTTCTCATCTAACTCTGAGCAAGAAAAAAAAAAGTGTGTTTCCCAAAATCTTTAACTATAACTGTAAATGTTATAATTATTTGTTGATAGCGTTTCCCACCAACATACTTGACACTTTATTATTTATTTTTGAATAAAGTACTGCTGAGTAATAGGGTTGAATTATGGTCTGATTAAATTATAAACAGTAAATATAATAGATCGAGTTTCAACTTTGTTGTGTTTACATGTTCTATTCCACCTGTAACAGCGGTATGGGGGAGAGATGATTCTGTTTTTTACAATCATCTCTTGAGTCACATATATCGGAATTTATATTCAATTTATGTTTTAACAGTAGACATACATATTGATATCATTGGATAACTGTGTTAATAAACAAGATTATGCATGGTCAGTGGGAGATTGTGTTGTGTCGTTTGCAAATGATTCGTTCTTCCGGGTGAACGAACTGAACTGAACCACTTTCTGAAACAATCCCTTCTCAGTCAGTTCAGTTGAGCGCTCAGTCAGTTGTGAGCAAACGTGTAGGGACACAGTGTCACTTACTCACTGATTCAAGTACACAGATGATTCTGGTTGCTAACATTTAGCTGCAATGATTCAACAACATTGCTCTTGGACTGCAATCCAGGTATATGACATTATCTATTCTAGATTGATATTATATGCAAGGCTAACATTTAACGTTAATGCGCGCGCGCACACACACACACACACACACACACACACACACACACACACAACGTTACTCTTCTGAAAAGAGCCTACTGAACTAAAAATGATTTTATATTAGGCAGCTCGGTTTAATTTCTTTACTGTACCTGAAGCAAATTGTATGCTTGGCTTATAATTAAATGGCATTTCTATATAACAACTTTTTGTTTTCTTAAGTGTTGTTTTCTTGAGTTAAGTTTCGTTTTCTTCTGAAATTAGCTGCCACCTGGTCCTGGACAGGACTTAACCACACACACACACCGTTACTTGGTATCTTCCCCTGGGCTGATTGCCCTGTACCCATCAACAAACCCTACCCCCAAAGTTATTAGAGACAGTAAATGACAAGATAAGTGAGTCAAGAAGGAAACGCGCTATCTGGACACAATTTAATCTGGCTTCACAAACAGCCGCATCATGTACAATTGGCAAAGCAAAGCTCTCCACCAAAGGTGGGTCCACAGCAAATCTTCATAGACATTTAAGAACAAAACATCCAACTGTGCAGCTGGCACAGGAAAGACAAGAGCCTCAGTCTGCTCCTACTGAAGAAGACAGCAGCACTGCTCATGCTCCAACTGCTGTTGCCACACCACAAAGGAAGCAAATAGATTTTTTTGCCTTGTGACATTCACACAAATTTGACCACTGGGCTGTTTGTGTTTATTAGCCTCAAACAGCCAATGTACCAACTATACAGACGTTAGCTGGAAGCTAGCTAGCAACAGACGCATGGCCCATTTCAGAACTCAAAATAAACTCCAGTTCTTTCTGTTATTTTCCTTCAGTTGCTCCATTTCCCTTTTATGTAGCAGACCCTGGGGGTATGCACACATTTTTCACTCAAGTAGAAACATTTTCTTTCGTGTGGATGCCTCCTCACATCAATTCTCGCTGCCCTGGGTGAATTTGCGTCTTTCCATTGACTTTGCGCCGTATATTAAATTTGCTTTGCGTTCTGTCTGAACACAGTCAGATTCTGTCAGGAGCTGCAGGTAAATTGTTTGTCTGGAGGCCGATTGACCTCAGTGGTGAACTGAAATATCACAGATACAGAACTATTACAGTACAGAACTTTATCAACAGTGGAGATGGCTGGTAGGGGTACAACCTACGCAGATAGCTATTTTCAGTTAGCCTCATCAGGCTACCGCTAGGGGTCATACCACCAGCCCATACTGCCATGAAACCAGAGGCCATAGTGAGAGATGTTTAGAAATGTATGCATCTGGATCTGGATCAGAATAAATTTATGGGAAATCTGCTAAAAAAAATTTGAGAAGCAAAATGTCTACAAATTCAGTATTTCACAACATTAAGAAATCCTGTAAAAAGTCCTGGATCTACAGCTGGATATAAATCAACACCAACAACAAATCACCTGTTCCTTTATTGGCCCATTGCCTAACTTTCCACCAAATTCAATTAAAATCTGTTAAGTAGTGTTTGACTAGCTAACAAACAAACAGACAAACAACAAATTGAAGCGATGACACAACCTCCCTGGCGGAGGTAATTATGCAAATAAACAGAGACATGATCCATTTCAAAGGGACTTGCACAATGAGTCACATAGATATCACAGTAATTCTTACCCAGCCTTCTCCTCACTACTTTAACTAACCACATTTGAAACAAACAAATCACTCCTCGGTCTCTCTGTCTTTTTCTCTCACCTTCCCATCTCTCTGTCTCTGCCACTCTTCCCTATTTTTTTTCCTCAGTGGAGACAATTAAATTGTGACAGGTCTTCATTTAACCTCCTTACCTTGTAAGGATGAACACATGGCATTCTAATTACTGGCGGACAACACCGGGGCTTTCTCACTGTTTTACTGGTTCTCCAATGCAGCCCTAATGTACCTGACAGAGAAGGCACACCAGACCTGAAATTACAGGGATTAATGTTTCCAAGACTAAACACTTCAAATGGGTTCTCTGATGTGAGTGCCATGCAGGGGAGCAGGCAGAAAATCCACTTACAGCATCATTGCTTTGGCATTATTCACTCTTGAAAGCGCAGCACGTTTCAACAAGCTTCATTGATGAATGTGCGCACAGTGCCAGGCAAACTTTAATTTGGAGTGTTTAGTGTTAGCTACACAATAATTGTCAGGATAAGGGGAAGGCAGAGGAGGCCCAAAGGACAAGGTCTTGTAGTTGAAGGTAAGAAGAAATATTAAATGGTTTCTGTGATCTACCTACACTATTTCTTTGAACTGAATGTTCATACTGTTTTAATAAAACATTTAGATAGCAGAATATTTTTTGTGAACTGGCCCTTTAAAATACTAATATCAGCCGAGGTGAATCAGTGCAAGCTTGTTTTATTTACACATTTATACTATGCATATAATAAGGGATATAAAACCAGTGCAAGGCCCAGTTCTGATTGTTTTAAAAGCATCCCAGGTGCTTTGTGTCTGTCCCTGGAGCTTCAATGGTTTTAGCACCTCATTTGACAGGATTTCACCACATTCAACACACTGTGCTTTGCACTGCCTGCCATTATGAATCAAAATGTATTCAGGCTCATATTTCCTCTCCACACGCTTTGGAGCTTTTACTGGCATAGGGTTTTCTCTTCCATCACTTTTTCGTTTCAAAACGATCCATTTTGTGTCATTCCATCCGAGGGAACATTAGCTAGCTAACAGTGGCTAAACATTGAAAATATTAATTTTAATTTGACATTTTTTTATTTATGTGAATCCTTGAGCACATTTAGATATAAAACTAACTTTGTAAATGACCAAAAAAATGTTTTTTTTTATTTTAATCTAACCATCTGACAGTACCACTGCCTCTGCGGCCCACTAGATGGCGCTGCAAGGCCCACTATTGGGACACGGCCCACTGGTTGAGAGTGGCTGATTTAAACAAATTGTAGGGTCAGTTTTCACATTGAACTGGAGGCATTGTGGGAAGAATGAGCATGTAAGAGTCTGTCTATTCTTGATTAAAAGCTCTGTTCAGAATCATGCACAGATTTGATTGGCTGAGTAGCATCACGTGAGATGATTTACAGCACATGCAGTTGGTCTGTGAGTTTCCTGGGCCGCTAACCCAGAGCCGTAAAGACTAGAAAAGCTGCGCCGGTTAAAAATGCTCTGTCAAAATTTTATAATTCTCAATAATTTATTGGTTACAGGTTCAGACCCAGACACTGTCCTATCCGGACTCGGACCGCGGCCCGCCTTTTAGTGACCTTGGCTCCAAGGCTGTATTCAGACCAAATCAGGTGCTGTCCTCCCATTGCTTTGAACATGGGTAGTGCATTTAGGCTGTGGCGGTGAGGACCACAGGGGGTGCCAAAAAAACGCAGCAGCTGTGCGGCGAAAAGTTAAAACAGACTCAACTTTTTGAGAAACGCAACCGACGTCACGCTGTGGTGGCCAATCACACTAGCGATCAGACTGGAAGACGTCCAGGTGAAGAAGAACTTTGTTTACCATGTAGCATTGTAGCATTCCGCTGCTTACTGAGCAACTGTGAAGATGACAGTACACAGGGTTGCCAACTTTGGGTACCTGGCTGGAGTGAGATTTTGATGCCATGGCCCATGGGCTTAATCATGTGCATGCACACTTTATCACGTGCACATATTTGGACTCAATTAACTATCAGGGTTTAAAAAGTATGCACCTTACACATGTGGCAGGAGTGGGACCCTATATTCTAAGATTTAAGCATATAGTCTGACTACACCACCCCAGGATTTTCACCCTGGGAAATACTCATCATTTTACATTTTTAGACACACTAACCCAATAAAGGGCACACAGGTTCATTCA
>LKNJ01003618.1:32060-74310 GCA_002120245.1 Maccullochella peelii
GCCTTCTGGGCTCCGCGCAGGATTATCTGCCAGAACAGCTGTCCAATCAACACGTGATAAGCATCGCGCACATATCGCGGACCAAACAGAGTAATTTAAGAGCCCATACTCATAAAATGGGGGTTACAGTATGTAACCAACGGGGTACGTACGTTCACCTGTTCATCTTTGTTGCTGTCGCAGTGTTTTGGCATGAGAATTGTTTGGGCAGCATGAGAGCGTGAAACTGAACGTGAAAGTGTGTGTCTCACACCAGAAGCGTGAGAGTTGGCAACACTACAGTACATCAGGGAGGGGGAAGAGTATAAAGACGTTAATCACCATGCAGTCGCTTGGTATTGTATCACTCATCAAGTTGGGATTGCTACAATCAGCATGGCCATGTAGTGACACTCCCACGCCGCTGCACAACCTTGTGCTAATCGCCGCAACACCTGTTTGGCCGCAACGCCTCATTCGTGTTGTTTCCAGATGCAGCAGGCAGACAATTTCAGCAAAAAAAAAGCTCTGATAAACCCACTACACTACCTGCCAAACACAAAGCGAAAGACAGACAAAGTTAAAGACTAGCTATGAAGATAGTGGAGCATTTTGCAGCAAAAGGGACAGATCTTTTCCTCAGGATTTGGTGGAGACCAAAAATGAGCTAAAAGCAGTTGGCCAGAAACACAAATCCAATTGAATGTTAATGTTGCTCTGTATCTGTTAGATGTGTAGCTAGTTTGTGCGTAATTCTCTGAGATATATACAGGAAGATGTTTACTGTGCACAATCAGCTTCATAGATGGCTTTGAGGAAACTAAAACAAGTACCACTGCTATCATAAAGTGATTCTTGGCCAAGAAAACGGCTGCTACATAGTTCCATGTGGGTGAGTGCCTTTCTTGGCTAAAGCAGACAAAAAGATAGCAGTATATTAGATATAAAGTATAGTGGTCTGTTTGTCCCTATGGGTCATAAAAAGTACACTTCAGATACAATTTGTGCTCAGTGGCCATTATTAACATGCTGAGGGGGTGTGTAATATATTACAAACTGATTTGATCATATTTTGATATTAATCTACCGCAAACTGAATTAAGATCATCCCCCTGTAAATAATGTTATCAGGTTATACCACCTGAATTAAATTAACCTCAGCTCACATTAGTCAGAGACTATGTACTTTGCATCCACTGCAAAAGTTTTGACTGTAGGCAACACTGGCATCCAGCTTGGGGCTTGAAGAGCAGTGGACATCATGTAGACCAAACCCTGGTCTAAAGAAGCATCTATTATTGCTATTCATTTTTCCATTCAAATTTCATTCATTCAGTTCATTTTCAAATTCCTTTTTCTTGTGTCCCTTTGTATGGTGTTATGTGAAGTGGTGACGCCATCACCAGTATTCAAAACACACCAATACCAAATCAAATGACCATTTATTGGTCATATAATGAAGAAAAATATACTTCACAACAACTTAATGCAAATTATTAATCTGTTGTCTGACAGCCCTATAGTTCTTGAACTTATCATATCTATTGGAAGGATAACGTGCAAAAAATTATGTATTATGACTGTGGGCACATACCTTTCACATACTAAATTTGCACACTATCCATAGTAAAATGAGCATATGATCATTATTTACTATGAACAGGGCCGACACAACTCCAGAGATTCCCATCAGTTTCATCCAGGTGGAAATAAGCCCTGTGGACCAGTGATAGGCGAAGAGAGTGCAGGGTGCAGGGGGAGGCAGCTGCTTAGATCCATCTGGTGTGTTGGAGTCGAGCTGAGGTAGGGCAGGGGGTACAGGTGTCAAATCTAATGAAGAATAGGTCGAATGTATCTGCCTTATCCATCTCCCACTCAAGTGCACTGCTTATCCAACTTATCGCACTTCTCTTTTCCATCACATCATTTTGTTTGTACATTGCCCTATGTCTTATTGCTGTAATTGCCTTTACACGCCAAACATTTTCCTTGTCGGCTCCTTCTGCACATTCCCCCATGTTTCTATTCCCAACCCCGAAGGCTTGTTTATGTTGATTTAATAGTACTTCAAAAAACGTTTGTAGGAGTTGAGGGAGTCAACACAAAATTGATGTAGTCTGTCATGCAGCTTATGAAGCCCATCAGTGTCCTCCTTGTGCACATTATAGACTCTTTCCCACTTTTCTGAAGCATCTCTTTGACCCTCCTTAGCTTCATTCTTTCATTTTCTCTTTGTCCCGGAGGGTACTGTCTGTTGCTGACAAGTGATTTTGTGTGTAAACCACGGAACCTGAGATATGTATATTTATCTAGGGAGGGGATGGTTATAAAGTTAGTGTTTCATGTTAGCACACATACATGGATGGGAAAACTTGCAGATTTTTCCCATAGTGTGCATAATCCAGAAAATATTTTGTGTTATTGATATTTGTCATCAATTATTTGTTTTTGGAACCTTAGTTGGTTCAAATAATTATTTCCTAAAGTTTGCCACCATCCCCAAGACAAGTCTCCTAAACATCTTGAATCCAATTATCTTTTTATATAGAAGAAGTTGCAGAGAGCAATACTGACATTGGCTGACAATAACTGTAACTAGTAATAACTGAGTTTCTAGCAAAGAGAAAGCAAGAGTTGTGCTTCCTACTCAAAACACAACACTTCTTGTTGCTGCATAGCATTCTGCTGTTTTGAGGTTACTGTCAGTGAAAACATTCCCTGCATCTTCTACAATTGTCTCTGTGTGATAGTTAAAGGAATAGTTTGACCTTTTGGGAAAAAGGTTCTTTCCAAGAAAAATTCATGTTCTTGCCAAGAGTTAGATGAGAAGATTGATACGACTTCGGTGTCTGTATGCTAAATATGAAGATAGTGTCGGCAGGCGGTTTGCTTAGCTTAGCATAAAGACTGGAAGCAGTCAGTGGAGTCAGACCTGCAGGTTATGCTCTCCCTCCAACATCATTGAGTGTGCTCAATTGTTTATTTTAGTAATTTAAATATTTATCTGTAAATCTGCAGAGCAACTGTTATAATATAATAATAATAATATATAATATAATATAATAATATTGAATTTAAAATAGTTAAAAACAGATCGGCATCTATGTACATATATGCTTATTACATTGGGGGTGGGGTGGCTGGGGGGGCATTGTAACAAAATGTGTACCAAAATACACAAACACAAAAATGACCTCATAAAGGAAAGTACATCAACCTATAGGTGTCTTTGCATCACCGCTGACGTTGAAAGGTTGATTTTACTGTAACGTCCAGAGTCCCATGGTAGTTGACAAACTACTACAAACAGTAAGAAGTCGAATGGTGAAGGAAAGGCAGTCATAAAAATAGCATTACAGACTTTGTGTGACAAATAGTGTAGGCACAGACCAAACAGAAGTATAATGTTGTCACTCTCCTGAGGTTTCATGGAGATACAGTATGCCTCAGGTTACTCAGTATAGTACTCAGAAAACCAACTCACACTTGTACGTTAATATTGTTCCCTTTTTATTATGTTCTCACAGTGTGTCTAATAAATCCTGAAGAAACCGCAAAGCCAAAATATTGTTTGTTAACTTGTTACTCTTTGAACTGACAGAGACATTGCAAATACATAACCAAAATATTTGGCAACCAATAAAAACCTTATGTGACGAGGCTCTGAAATGTAAGCTGCTGTCTTGACATTAAACATGATTTTCATTTTTTTCCCTATGCACTCTCTGTTTCTCAGTTGCAGATGGCAGATCAGTAGATGTACTTCAGTAGGAGTAGGAGTACAAGATCAGTAGGGTTACACATCATTATCACATATATGTTATCTTTTTAGATGTCTTCAGTTCCACCTTCTGTCACTATTAGAACTGAGCTGAGAATAACAAACTCAAGTATTTGTGATCATGTCTGCTGCCAACAGCACTGGATTCAAAGACTATGTAGTCAGAAGCTGCTTCAGTACAAAAATGACCCTGTACAGGTTTGTGGCTGCAGATTGAGTATAGCATGCACTTGCAGTTTCATCATTTCATTGCCACAGGACTTTAATTCCTTGATTATGATGTGAGTTATGGAGATGCAAGTGATGCAAGAAAACTTGAAGGAATAGTTCGACATTTTCCTTATTCGCTTTTGCATAGCCGGACCTCTAAAGGTCTCTAATTAAAATGTTAGATTTGTTTAATCCAGGATGTCACAGTCGGTCTCCCTGTAACTCCTCTCCTGCCAAATTTGTGTTTTCCCACTGCTATTTTTCATTTGTCCACCAGATGCCCTCAGACTTTCCCCTGCCATTCAAGGTCCTGCCACTCCCATCCACCCTACTATCACCTCATTCCCTCATCAGTCACTCCCTGTTTATACCGGTCCCCTTCCTTTATTCTCTGGTTGGTTCATACTGGTTGACATGTGTCTAGGTTCCATGTTGCTGTCTAGCCTTTTTTTTTTTTTTGTTCCTTTTTGCTTCTGTAACCCAGACCTGCCTGTTTACAGTGACCTGTATACCTGTCTGCCCATACCTGCATGTAAGATCATTTAGTGAGAATAAACCATTGAACTGCATGAGCCTCCCTGCTGCCTAAACTACTCATCGTGACATGGGAGGCTTGTCATCATCGTGAGCTTGCCAGGCAACCCGCAGAGACTACAGGAAGTCAAGAAATATTCCTGCACGTAACCCCCAGTAAATTTTTGTCACAGTTTTGAATGGAGTGAGGCTTGCTGTTATCCCCTGTTTCCGTTCTTTATGTTAAGCTAACCTCCTGGCTGTAGTCTTATACAAACATGAGCATGGTAACGATCTTCTCATTTAACTCTTAGCAAGAAAGTGAATACACATATTTTCCAAAATGTCAAACTACTGCTTTAACAATGGGTCTGTTCTATTCATGTGTCTTGGTAAGCAATGACAGTATAATGGCGGCAGTGAAGCTCGCCCCGGGAAGACGCTCTGCTCCTGTGTTGTGCTTTTATTGTGTGTTTAAAAAGTCATGATTAAGTACACCCGATGGGAGCTTCAATCCCTCCGAGAGCCCGATCGCAGTCCTGGGATCCGTCCATCCAACAATACATGAGGAAATACTGACAACTAACAGCACACCTAGGAGTCTCCCTGACAGACTCGAGGGGAACAAAATGAATGAACTCCAAATCCTAATCCAAACCAAAGATAACTACAAGGACTGCAGTACCCGAAGAAACATATGTACTGTATATACAGTAAGTAACTGTAGTGTTTTTATTTTTATTCTATTCTAATTTTAAATATTTGTGTATACAGTATGTTCTGTGTGTAGCGTGAAGGGGTCGACACTCTTATTTTCATTGGGCCTCCTTGTGTAGAATGACAAATGTACCTTGAACAAAATACATACAACTCATACACAGGAAAAATAATCCTGCTTTCTTCATCACTGAAGACATGGAACCATACATAAGAGCAAAATATGAACTGTGGTCTGCAATCAGGAAATCATAATCAAATTACACAACCAAACTGGAACAACAAATTTCATCTAATGACACCAGGACCTTCTGGAATAAGCTCAAAAGGATGTCAAATTACAAAAGGCCCTCACCTCCTCGACCTGAGTCTGATCCTGACCTCCCTGACAGACTCCATAAAATGCTATGGGAGATTCCAACAATGCCCCGTTTTACCTCTCTCCCCAACACCTTCCCCAGCCCACTCTACATCCAGCAGGACGAGGTGAGAGATACATTTCGGAGGCTAAAAATGGGAAACGCTGCTGACCCGGATAAGATCAGCCCAGTAGTGCTCAAACACTGTGCACCAGTGTTTACCAAAATCTTCAACTCCTCCCTCTGCCAGTGTACAGTCCCACAGTGCTTCAAATGCTTAATAATAATCCCAGTACCAAAATCCATGAAGGGGACGATATACCAGTTGCGTTAACATCTGTGTTCATGAAGTGCATCATTCTGTCATACCTGAAAGCCTCTACCACCCCTCTGATGGATGCATGCCAATTTGCCTACCGCACCAGCAGATCTGCTGAGGATGCCGTCAACCTTGTACCGCAACACCTGACGAACCCTAACATCTACACCCACATTCTGTTTATAGATTTCAGCTCTGCTTTCAACACCATAAATCCTATTAAGCTCTTCAATACAGTGATGGACATGAACATCAGCCCCTGCATATGACACCGGATGTGGAGCTTCCTGTGGGAAAGAAGACAGTGGGCTAAGGTGAACAACCTTACATTTTGCCCTTTAACCTTCAGAACTGGTGCCCCTCGGGGTTGTGTTATATCATCATGGGCTCTTCTCCTTACACTTACCATACACCAACAGTTCACATCCCAGCACAGTTCAGTCACCAGCATTAAGTATGCTGATGATACAGCCATAATAGGCCACATATCAAAAAACAAGCACAGTTATAGGAAGTAGGTCAGCAGTCACTTGGTGCCACCATAACAATCTCCATACATATCTCAGGTACACCCATAGCCATCAATTTCTTGGCATACATATAAGCAATACACTCAAATTGAATATTAACTCAGACCACAAAAAAAGCCCAGCAGAGACTGTTCTTTCTCAGACCACTTGTGAAACACAGAATCCTCCTACAATTCTAGACAACCATCATTAAATCCATCATAATATCCTCACTACATTATGTGTAAAAGCTTGTACTTCTAGTTCAATCTTCATTTTGATGAATAAAACAATAAACTCAATGAGCATCAGTTGTATTTAATATGTAAGTTTACAACACAAATCTGACATCAGAGTAGATCTTGGTACAGCCTGGTACACCTACAAGATCTCCTTATCTTTGTCTCCGGAGACACAGAGACTCCTCACATAAAGTACGCCAAGTGTAAAGGACAATCCACAAATTAAACATTCCTTTATGTCCAATTAATTTTTACCACACTACATACAGTATATAGCAGTTTGGTACGGCAGCCTAGACAGTCATGCAAAAAAATGAGGCACATTGTCAACAGATCCCCCAAAATCATAGGGTGCCCACTTCCATCAATTGACTCAAATGCATTATCAAAAGGGCAATTTGAGATAGTGGCCAAACTGTGTAATTACAACTTCCAGGTCGGTCACGTGACGCACACTGGCGGAAATTATTTTTTCCCCATACACTAACATTGTGAAAGAGATGTCCGTAAATCAACAGATAATTGTTTTTGATGTACATCAACTTCCCAGTACGAACACTTAAATAGCCCTTATTTAAGTCATTATGTCCTAAAAGTTCCCTAATAGCCGAATCCAGAGTTATAGAGTCATTCATGTGAGTGAGACTGAGATCAAGCGGTTGCAAGGCGGGGTTAAAGGAAATGCTAGTGTACTTGCTCTATGGCTCGTATAGTGCGGAAGCTATGCGGAAGATCCAGGTAATTGTATACCCAGGAAGTCAAACTTTTTTGGCTTCATGGGCCACTGAGCAACTTTCCTGGGAATGAACAGAGCCCCGCCTTCGTCACCGTCCGACACTTCTCTGTATACATCCATGATCCCACCATGCTCACTATCTGCTTCAGCCTCTACCCTCTTGGGGGCGCTACAGGTCCTTGTCCACCAAACAAGCCGGTTTAAGAACAGCTTTTTTTTCCTACTGCAATAAGGATGTTGCTGCTGACACTGTGTATAGAGCATTTTTTTCCCATGCTGTACCGCATGCACAAAGCAGCTAAATGGAATTCAGTCATCATTCATTTTAGTATTTACACCTGTGCTTTTCCTACTGTGGCATGTTAAAATGTTTTGGGCCTATGGGAGTTTACTCCCATAGTCCGTTTCCCTCCCAGGCTAACCATAAGGTAATCAAGCAATTTGACCCATAGCTGCTCCATCTGTTGATAATAAAGCAAAAACCACAGTGAAAAACCAAGTAAATGTGGGAGTGTGTGTGTGTTTATGTATGTATGTGAGGGAGGTCAGCATTTCTGGCTTTGGGGCAGTTTATATTTAAAAAAATGTTAAGCTAACACATTTTGACAATCATGAGTTTGAGCGAAATCAACACATCGCAGCCTTCCCTCTCTCCCTTCTTTTCCCCCACATTCTCCTCCCATCTTACAGACTCTGCACCTTAGCCAAGGTTATCTCTTCCATCGATTCTTATCATCAGCTTTTCAATTGATCTATTACCCCTGCACCCCACCTACTTAATGCTAGCTTGATTAATTATTGTCCCCCACGGGGCTGGGACCAGGGAGGCTGCCAGTGAGAATTCTCCAGATTAAGATGAATTTTCATTGTCTTTGTTCCCTGGAGTGTCAGAGCACACCAACTTGTGTTGAAACACGCTGAATTTAGAGAAGCTAAAATGGCTTGGGTTCCCCTCTACTGACACCAGATGTGCACTCAGCAACACACTGTATGGCACTGGCTACAGCGATTGCCTGTTTATTTTTTATTCTGACTTTAATTCTCAATAGCATTCAGTATTATTTAGAAGCATCAGATAATTTGTAAAATAGAAATTCAATTCCCAAATCCAATTTACATTTTTATGACAAGCTTCATTGACACTCAGATATGTTTTATCCCCGGATAGCATGGAGGAAAGAGGGAGCAAGGTGGAGACAGGAGGAGAGAAAGGCAGAGGAAGGCTTTAACTGCATTGTGCATAATGGTTTTATCCCATTTTGGGCTTTTCAGCATTAAAACCCCTCTCATTTATTTTGCTTAGAGAATAAATGGCTACAGTTAAAAATGTAGTCAGAGGGTTTGTCATTTGAGGCTTCTCTCAGTCTCGGTATTTGATGCCTATTTGTTCTGGCAGGAAAATGCCTTGTGGATATGAGCAGATCAACATATTAACAGTCCATTAATGCTGCTGAAAATCTCTCCGGCTGCCAACAGCTTGCAAAAGACACTGCTTTGCCTTGAGCAACAGTTACTGTATATTTGCAGTGGCAGGTAATTCAAACATAATGTACATATCATTTCAAGAGACATTACTGAGCTGGATTATGGATTCAGAAATTCTCTGGCATTTTGTGTTTGCTCAGGTCCTGTTGTAACAAACCCATTTAGTTTGTCCCTGCTGGTATGACATTTTAATGCCACATGATTATCTTTGATGTATGCATTTATTTAGTTATTTTGTCTTTTGTTTGCAGTGTTGGGAAGTTAACAGCACCCAAAGTAGCACCAGTTCGACCAACTACAACAGTAAAATGCTACTTACACACAGAAGCATGAGTAACAAGCATCAGTATCAGTAACAATTCAGTAATACACTGTATAAAAGTAAAATACTT
Source organism: Maccullochella peelii (assembly GCA_002120245.1). Lineage (NCBI taxonomy): Eukaryota > Metazoa > Chordata > Actinopteri > Centrarchiformes > Percichthyidae > Maccullochella > Maccullochella peelii. Next base: position 41,303 of record LKNJ01003618.1, read on the forward strand.
TAACTTAACATTTGTAGTACTTCACAAGTGTTATCTTTATACTTTTATAGTATTTATACTAAGTAAGTATACTAAGGAAGATTTAAATTGCATGACTTTTACTTGTAACACTTTTTTTCAGTGTGGCATTGCAATTCTTACTTCAGTAAAGGGAAACTCTGGTATTTTTAAACGTGGGCCCTATTTTTACAAATTTTGTGACTAATAATGACTAAAATGACTAATACTTGCCAAAGGTTTTGTAATTGGTCCAGTAGATGCCTCCGCCGGCATCCGCGAACCGGCTGCAATGGCTGCAAAATAACCCTAGGGATTATGTTTGTCTTCCTGCAACAACTCAACCTCTCGCGAGATTTCAGAACGAGACCTTTCCTTGAGTGAGACTTTCTGCTTCTGGTTAAACAAAAAAGATCTTACTCTTTGACAAGCAACTTCCTCTGAATATATTTCCCACCACTGGTAGCTTGTTATGAGGTCTTCATGGGTCCTAAATTTTGTATGCAATCTGAAAAATCTCAGTGGAAAACCATATGTGCATAAACTTGTTTTTTTTGTTTAGCTTTTTTTTTTTTACCTTTTAAGAAATAATATAATAATAATAATAATAATAATATATAAACATAATATATATAAAGTTTAAGTTTTAAAGTTTAGTATAAGTTAGTATAAGTGCTTTACAAGGAAAAAAGATAAACATATACAAGTTCATATACACCTATAACGTGATAATATAAACCATACAAATTGATATCAATACATACATACTCCAACCCCCATACACACATGCAAACTAATTACCCAAATTAAAAAGTTATTTTTAAAAGTCTTTTGATAAAAATACATTTTCAGAGACCATTTAAGAGAGGATACTGAATTTGCATTCAGCATCAGGCGAGACCGTTCCATGTTTTGGACCCAGCTTGACTCCTAGCAGGGACTCTCTTGCTAGGAACTGAGTGAACAAACAGAAAGATGTTAGCTCTTTTAGATTTTGTTGACACTATTACACATATTTGGTCACTGCTGCTATAATGCTTGCCCCGAAATAAAGGTTTCTGGCCGAATATAATTTAATGACAATCTGTAGATTATGTCTTGTGTACAGTTTGCCTTTTATATTTTCTACATACATACTGTTTTTGCTCTCCCCCTTCAATAGGTAACAGCAAATGTGAAACTGGTGATACAGAGTAGCAAAACAAATATTTCTTTATATAAAAAATATTTAGAAAAATAACACCTTTAATATTGCTTCTAGCATCCTCTTGGATTAAGCCAGTGTCCTTGTTAGAAAGGGAGCTTCAACTATTTTTCTCTGCTTCACTGTGTGCTGTCACTCAGTCAGACAGAGAGCTCTTACTAAAAAGAATCTCCAAGGCTGACATACAAGCAAGTCCAATGAGAGTCATGAAACAAACAAAGGTGGGGCCAGAAGAGGCAGACTCAGACAAATTGCCACCATGAATAATAAGCAGATGCAGCAGTTGAACCACACACTCACACACACGCACACACACATATGCTGAGCCTATCTTTCCTGCTGGGTAATGATATGAGCCTGACAAATGATCAAGACAGTGTAGTAAAAGGATAAACAATCAAGCTTGTACCCACCCTGTTGTCCTTGTAGGTCAGTAAGCCATGTTGGCTTTCAGGTGCTTCTCTCTGCATATGAACACACTTCAAAGAGATACATTTCTTGCTTCTAGATGTGGTTGACTGTGTGTGTGTGTGTGTGTGTGTGTGTGTGTGTGTGGAGAAGAGCTCCCTCTCTCACACCTCCGCTCAATGAGTACAATATTCATCTTTGCTCTCACACCTACTGAACCACGTAAAGTCCTCCCAAATGATGATTAACTGCAGTAATTACTGTATTGTTTAGTGTCTATAAGGTGTGCAGATTCATTTATTCAATTATTTCATGCTCACATTCACCTGTTGCAGAAACGAAAGACACACTTTTTTTGTGATCTGTGGATTTTTAATATCCATCGTGTGTGATTCATCAGGGCAGTGTGCAACAGTCAATTATTTATGTGTAAGGTTCTGAGAGTCAGTGAAATGAAATTGCATATTTCTATCTTGGGCACTGTCACTATGACATCTTATAAGCTCAGCTGAATGGCTGCAATAAAAATAATACCATTTCAAATGTAATTCTTTTGTACTGCAGTCATCTACTGTACACCAGAATGTGCAACTGGCCGCTCGATAAGCCCTGCCTCCCATGGTTGCTGATGCTACACCTGTCAAGCTTTCTGTTGTCGCACTGCAGTTTACATATTGCAGTTTACAATGATAACGGGCAGATTTACAACCCAAAATGTCTTGTTTCTAGCCAGCGCCCATCAATTTTGTCGACCAAAGGGACAACTGTCACTGGCAGATTTTATCAGCTGTAGCTAGCTAGCTAATGAAGTGAATGTGAGCTCCATGAGTTAGTTAAAAAAAATCTCCAGCTGACATTTAAATTTTTAAGCTGACTCGTTTTAAAACTGTAACCCTGTAAAGGGTCAGAAATATGCACTTGATGGCTACATACGTTAAGTTATCCTAAGTTATCCTTTATTGATCCCCGTAGGGAATGTTATTCTCTGCATTTAATCCATCCTAAGTGCTAGGAGCAGTGGGCAGCCGCTGTGCAGCGCCTGTGGAACCAACTCCAGTTCTAAGCCTGACAGGAGAATTAACCTAACATACATGTTTTGATGGCGGGGGAAACCGGAGCACCCGGAAAAAAAAACACATGCAAACATGGGGAGAAAATGCACACTCCACACAGAAAGGCTGTGCCCCAGTCGGGATACAAACAAACAGTCCTTCTTGCTGTGTGAGGCAACAGTGCTAACCACTGAGCCACCGTGCAGCCACATACATGATATCATGCTAAAAGACTGAGACTAAACCTGTATTTCCCAGAACAAAAAGTCATGTTGACATGCCACCAGTTGGTGATCCACGTTGAAGAAATGGAAATAAAGAAGCAGCTGTGGTGGAAATCTGTATCAATAAAGATCTGTCCTTCTGTAAGTTAATTCAATACATTTGCAAATGGACTCTTCTTCTTATACACAGCAAGTCAGCATGTAAGGGATGGGCTGTCACACAATTGTTACAAATAGATAATTAGTTCGTAGCTGGAGTCCATTACTATCTCGCCTGGACTGCAGGTTCCAGTTATCTAAGAGCCATGACCCCAGTCACAGTTTTCTAAACAACACACCGTGTCTAGTCCCGGAACATAGAGGAACTAAGTCAGCCAGTACTTTTACTTTTGACATGTAACTACAAAGTGTGGGACAAAAATTAAGCAGTTTCAAGTAGTTTAAAGTATTTTTTCCCTTACACAGCATTGTTCTTGTATTGCAGTGTAGAGCTAGTTGGTGCTAATATTATAAGTATAATAGGTCTAACATTTGGATGCTAGATTACACTTGGACAAGCAGAGGTTTGATTTATGCTTTAATGTTTGTATTTTCAACCAGTATGATTTACTTTTAGCGTTACAAGAGAAAAGGCTTTTAGGATGGAGGCTAACCAATATGTTTGGCCTGCCATGTCTAGAAACGGTTGCTATACTATGAGTGGACAGTCATGGTTCAAGGGAGGAGCAAGAGATGCTGTAGTTCATTTGACATAAATGACAATGACTGTTCTATAATCCACTGAAAGAGGTTCTGAGTCAAAGATTGCAGCAAATTGCCTCAGACAGTCAACATGATACAATGTTTAGACAGAACAACAGACATATCACAACAACTGAAAGCTAAGCTCGGATAATAACCCTATCTGGTAGTTTAGTATCATTTGTCTGGTATGGATTCAGATGCTGCTCGTGGTGTCAGCTGTGAGGGAAGCAGTAATAACTTTGCAGCTGCCTGTGTGGCCTAACTTCACGTTTCCCAGTGTCCTCTCTTTTTCTTCTCACAGTCTTCCCTCACCGCAGTGCCACTTACTCTCAAGGAGTTAACTATCCAGGGACATCGCTTTGGTGAAGAAACCAGCACAAGAGCAAGAGAGGCAGACAGTCTAACAAACCAGTCTACAGGAATAGCGAAAGAGCATGTGAGAGTGAGACAATTTATTTCTTTTTTTTTTCCTCTTTCCTTGCTTGCTCTCTGACAAACACCCCTTACCCTGGCAAGCTCCCTCTCTTGCTCCCTTCCCCTGCTTGTCATATGTGGTTTCAGAGCGCCAACCTAGCTTTGCGCCTCTAAGGGAGCTTCAGGCAAGTGTCACTTTAAGTTACACGCAGAACATAAAAATCAGGCACCCAGCTAACAGTAATAGATCTGTGCAAAATCAGGTCAAATGTCGGCGTCTTTATCCCATCCTCCTCGTGATTGTTACATTTGGAGAGCAGAAGCTGGTGATTTGAAAAGAAGAAACGATGGCATAATCAGTGGCTAACCTCTATAGCCCACCACCCCCACTGTCTTTGCAATCTGCCAGAGAGTGAATAATGCCGACATAACATAGGACGGAGAGGAAGCCAGAGGGAAAGAAAGGAAGTCATGTTCGAAGAAGTACACGTCACCTGAAGTTATGTTGCATATAGGGCCCATGTCTATCAGTTTTATTTAGAGGAATGAATGATTGCCAGGAACAACAACTGAACAACTTGTGACATTCAGCATCATCACAATAGATATGGATCTGAGAGGGCACATATAAGGACACTTGTATAAGGGAAATATTTTAGTACATAAATATATTGCAGCCATTAGATAATTTAAAACATTTTTTTTTCTAAAGTGGAAAACAGAAAATGGGCATTGGAGAGGTGCTAAGGACAGGAAAACACAAAAAAGCAAAAGCAAACAAGCTTCTCAAAGACGAAGACCCTGTGCTTTATCACTTTGCAGTGTTACTGTGAAATAAAAATAAAAAACATCTGCAAACCAGCATCAGGCTGGCACCAAGGGAAACATGTTTCCTGAGCACTGTTTCTGGTACCTGAGTACTTCAGCTACATCTAGTGGTAAAGTTCCTGCCCATGCATTTAGTGAGGACCTGTTATTTGTAATTTAAAATGCAGTGAGAACACATTATTGTTGTTGGCTGGCTGCAGGAAAAAGAGTGCACCAAATGACAACACATTTTGTCTTTACATGTATAAGGAGAGAAAAGTAAAAAAAACAATTAAGATATAAAACACAATAGTTAACAGTAAGATAGTAAGAGTTATGATGCAGTGAAACACATTTTTTTAGTAGATATATTAAGGGAGAGTGGGGGAGGGTCTTTAGTGATGAAGCACGTTATTTGTCACTGTCCTATAGCAGCTCCCACCTTCACTTAATTCTGCTTCTGAATAGAAAGCACAACTACAGTAAAATAAAATGTGTCAGGAAAAATGTAGAAGTATCATATAAAGTGAAAGTGACACATCTTGGTAAAAAAAGAAAAATATATTTAGTGAAAATCATTTTGTAATGAGTGCCATACTTTTGGCAATTGCTAATTTCACTTCTGCTGTGCAATGTGGTGGCTATGTTAACATTTTAATTCTATGTACATATACATTTTTGAATTACACCATCTTATAATCGTTGTGCACTTTAATGGCAAAAATGAATTGGTACCAATTCATATTGTATTTCACATTCATATATCTTGGAGATATTGTGGGGATAGGGTTAAGTGGGGGGGGGGGAAATAAAATATTAGTTGTTATTAATTAATAATGCTTGTGAGGGCTTTGCTTTTTATAAAAGTGAAACATCATATTCAGCCGCCCTCCCCACCACAATCATTTTTGTACGGACCCTTTTTTGTCAAAAGCTTTGTAAGCCTTTACACGATTCGGCTAAAGAATGGCAATTCTTTTTTTAAAAGTATTCAGTCTGTAGATGGTGTCTGTGTGCAGTCTGTATGAGAGAAAAAATATATTTTATTGTTAAATGCATGTATTTTTATTTAGTACAGCAGATTCTGGATTGTTAAAACTTAACACCCACAGTCAGCAGAAATTCATTGTTTCTTATATAAAGCTTACAAAACACTATTCATACCCTATAGACTGTGTTTGCAAAGGACTGCAATAGACTGCACGGTGATCTAATGGTAATCTAATGGAAATCATGGTAATCTAATGGAATACATTTTGCTCTGCAGCAAAGATGAAAGGAACACATGAAAAGCCCCTGTGATTCACAACTGTCGGTAAAAGGCACTTTGCTCACAACCCTCAACAAGAGTGTAAATCAGTGGCAACATCAGCCTAGGTATCAGAATCTGTCCATTCCAACTGCAAGGGGGGGGGGGGGGGGGGGTGACACACTGAGTGAATGAAACACCCGAAGAAAGAGTGAGATCTTTCCCCATCAAAACAGGCTGGTTTTATAAATAGCAGTCACATTACACATTATAAAATGCATCCTGTTCATTACCTAAAATAATTAATTACAGAACATTTTTTTCATGTTTTCCCTCATCTGTGAGCAAGAAATTTGTATACCTGAAAGTAATCAAAATCCATAATGAGTTTTGATAATGTCTTTCCATTATTTTTAGAGTACAGTGTTGATGAGCTAATTGAATATATTTTTGGAAGCCTATAGCAAATCCTGAACATTTCAAATATAAGGCAGTAAGGTGTCCAGTGCTTTCCTTCGTGGAGACTGGGAGCACAAGGCTGTGTATGATCAAGGTGTAAATTGACAACATAAATTACCATGGCAGCTCTCAGCAATGAAGCCTGTGTGAACAGTAGACCCCAGCACCAGGCGTCAACAGTGGCTCCAGTGCTTACCTTCACATAAAAAGTAATGACAGGTGAGTGTAGGTGTTAAACAAACATCAATCAAATTGTCACAGAGGGTAATGTTGATCTCAGATTTAATTTTCTGATACTAACTTGCTTTTATTCTTTTTTTCCCCTCAATTTTTGGCCATTTTTGTAATAAAAATCACAACAAATTAACCATTAACCATCACAGCAGCATCATACAGTAATAGAAATTTGGGCCAAAATGCTGAAAAATAGGAAGCACAAGTGGCAAAAGAAATAGTGACAATTTTGACAAAAAATAAAGTTTATCTTTAGGTAATTACAAGACAAACATTGTGGGGTTATTAACATCAATGTGTTCAAATTATATTCTAATTCTGTTAGATTATGGTGTACTGTATCTTGAATGACATTTTGGCTTGAAGGTAATTATAAAAGGAAGCTCATAAATGTGCCCAAAATGGATAGAGTACATCATAGGGATCATGAATATGCTCTTAAATTGCTTGACCCTCTGCCTAATAGATTTTGATGTTTCATGTGCACAACTAAACTTTTGGCCTGATGGAGGCATGGATCAGGGTGCCACCAAAATAGTTAGGATCCATCCTCTAGGACCAGGAAAAAAATCCTACAAAAGTTAATGAAGATCTGGCCATCAATTTGTTTTTAAATATACCTCGTCAGTGACACAAAAGGTCAGTGTGTCACCAAGGAGTCAGGCTCTGGGAACAAAGAATATTTCATACCAAATTTCATAGCATTCGGTTGTGATATCTTACTCTGGAGCAAGTTGGGAAGACACACTGTCCACTGGGTGCTGCAAATAGCAATATGGCAATATGAGGAAGCCAAAATGGACCCCCAGTATGTACTCTTTTTACATTTCATGTGTTCACCTTTAGTTCATCCACAGTTAGACTTTTAAGCAGGAGAAATTGTCTGCACTACACAGCCAGTAGTAGAAGACAGTGCTGACCTCACACAAACCTCAGACAATGTGTGGTAACACAAAGTGCAATATAAGACTACTGTCTGTGAGACAGAAATTAAAACAAATTTTAGGTTTGACTTTACTAAATGTGCTGAAAATGTATTATCTCAGTTTAGTAAGATTGATCAATTCAGATCAAGAGTGCATGACATGCTCTTACCCTTGTTTTCCCTGCTCACTCCTACAATCAAATCCATATTAAAAACCCATCTTAACATCCCCCAATAGGTGCACACACTCCATAGAAAAATATGGATACAAATAAAACATGATCATAAAAAAAAAAAAGCAAGACAATCAGATAAAATAGAATTGCAGATTGGTACAATGTAAGTCAGAAACATGCATAGATTTTTTCTCTCCATTCTCTCCAGGCACCTATGCATTATTCTTTCAGTAGGATCTTGTACAACTCACTCAGTGGTCTACCTTGCTGTGACAGGAGGTCTCTTATCTCTACAGTGGAGGCCTTTAGATTTCAACAGGCTTCAACAAAAATCTGCCTTTATGAATCTTTTCCAGGAATACTGAGCGTCCTTTACTGCCGCTACATGGTGGTTTGGCAGAGGATCAGAGAAACTATGATGCTGGGGTAGCTTCATTGCTTTTTTCACTGTGTTCATGTGAGAGCCTGCCTGTGCATTACATTTATTACTGTTTTTACACCTTACTGTCAGCTCATTTTCATCATTAACCCCATAAGCTAAATAACATTAAAGAACTGAAACGTTTTGGAGTCTGTTGTCTCACTAAGTGGCATAATTTAACTCAGTGGTTTTCAATGTTTTTGGCCGGTGGCCCCTTAAATCAAAGGTGTGTTTACTTGCAACCCCTCATCAGCGACTGCATATGTATTTTGACACGTTCAACCAATCCTTTTCTTTGTTGTCTTTGAATAATTTGAAGAGCTAAACAGATTTTCCCCCAAAAAAGGTAAAGATTCAAGGAAAGTCTGAAAAATGAACATAATTTTGTGTAGCAGAAATGGGTTTTTTCCTGCTTTCCTAATCTGTTAATCCTCTGGAGACCCCTCCTGTTTATTTTATGACTCCTTGTTGGGAACCACAGATTTAACTCATTGAATGCTTGTAAAGGTCTGGGTTGTTTTTTTTTAAATTATTCTTTAATTATGTACTGTTACGCATCAGTGAAAAATGAAACAGTAAAAAGAAGAACAACATACTTTGTATACACATCTGAAGTACATACTATAGAGTGAAAACCATTTAAATAACTATGTAGCCCCCTATGTCTTTCTGAATAAGGATCAGTGTTATTTCTTTAGTCCTAGATCAGAGATTGTGTGTTGTGTTGCACTTCATCGGGGTTCTAAAACATTAAGTGGGTCATGGGCTGCTCCCCTTCCCAATGGCAGATTGTGTCAGCAGGCACTGGACCAACTGGCCAGGAAGATCCTGTTTAATTTTTCACCATACTGCAATATTGTACGCTATTAAAATGCATAGAAAGAGGAAAGTCATTAATAAAGTATAGCACAGTTAGGCATATGCACAGACACACTCACACACACACACACACACACACAAACTTTATTTGACCAAAGTTTATAGCAAATGTACTGTATGTTAATATATTAGATATTTAACTGATGCATAATTAGAGCATTGTACTGCAGTTTTCCATTATAATAATACATTTTTAAGTCAAACATTTGAACTACTTATTGTCCATTATAGTCATGATAGCCATGAAAGAAAAACTTAAACTCAATAACTTCTCTCATCTCTAAAACTAATTTTAAAACGTCGCTGTGTTGTACCTATTTTGTTGGTTTACATTAAAGATCGCTCCATACAAGGTTCATTGTAGACAGAGCTTGCCTTGCTTGGCCTGCTTTGTTTTTCAAGAAGTTCTACATGGTTATTTTGGGAGACTTTAATTTATGCTAAGCCCGTATTTGCCCCTCTGTGGGTGCAGTGACATAATGCTATAAGTCACACTAGACACTAACAATAGCCACAGGCCACTGGTCAGCTCTGTTTTTAGATGACTGTTGAATCATTTGAAAAAAGATGTCACTTGTTTGCCATTAAGTGCTTTGTCGTTTCCAGCCCGGGGCAGCGGCTAGCCAAGATAAATAACCTTCTTGCAGTGTTAGCTGAATTCTTTCCTGGCTAAACAAATAAGCATGACAAGGGCTGCTGCACAGTGTTGTTTTAGCATTGCTCCCGATTTTGGAGTCAAAAGAAATGGTTGACAAAGACATTAATGTTTTATTACTGCCCATAAACACACTGTCAACACAGCCCACTGAACTCTGTATGTCAAATTATACGGCTCAGGCATTGCAGGTGTCAGCAAAGATATGGCATCTATACTGTGGAGTTTCATACGAGAATATTTCCCAGTCATTACTCAACTCTGGTGATCCCACAAAAGTGGAATGGTGCACTCAATGGAGAACATGCTGTACATTATATATACCAATTTCGTGCAGCTTTTAAGATAAAAATTAAACATGTTGGGTTTTTATCAAACCTGTTTTAAATCAAGAAATGCAGTTTTATAAACCATGCTAGCAGCATGTTAGCTAATGCATAAAAACAACAATCTGTATCAGTTTCACAAAAAGCTTCAGCATCATATTTTCATTATCTTATGATATAATAATAACAAGCGCTTCACTAATGCTTTGTGTGGGAAGCACACTCCCTAATACACGTTAAATATAGAATGAACAGCTGATTTCAGGCGCACTGGCTCGATGAAAATACCCAGCGGGAAACTTTGCAACAGCAGTCTGACGGCAGTAAACTCTTTTTGCTTCCATAATCACTGCTCCTCCTGGTGGACAGATAAAGCATTGCAGCTGCTTTCCACACATGGTGCTTGGGGGCGTTATGAATCGGGGCTGCGTTCACTACGTCAGCAAGGGGGGGGTCTTTTTACAGCCAAGGACCCAGCTGTCATGGGCCACCCGGCAATTCTAGACAGCTGCATCTGTAGCTGATATCAGAAAGCGATGGAGAACAACCTGTCCAAAACTATTAGCAGACTTTTAAAAAAAAAGAGAAAATCTTGCTGGTATTCCTTCAGGACCTCTATGTCCATGACAGTATTTGGTCAGTTAAAGATCAGGTCAAACCCCTCAAAGGAGTCTTCCTGCTTTTTAATCGTTCTTTAAGGCTCTCAGGAAAATCTATGTAAACATTACTTTAGCTGAGACGGAAATTCAAAAGGCAACACTCTGTATTGAGTTTAAAAGATCAAAAAAGGCAGTTTTATGATGTCGACTCAAGACCTATGCAGTTGAAATTCACTAACCTAAATATCTCCGTTTTGACTGTATCTGGTCTCAGTGATAATTTTTGTCATGATTCAGACTGACACATTATTACTGCATGCCAGAAGAACATTCGTTTGTGGGAGAAAAGTGGAGACATGGCTCACCGAGGTCTGCTTTAATGGGGTATGTTTGATCCTTTGCCCTGGCACAAAGGAGAAAGATTACAGGGTAATTAGGCCACTAATAAGAAAGAATAAGCCTTTGTGATCAAGAAAATTCTCAGTCAGTCAATGCCATAGAACATAGCTATTTTAAACTTTTTTTCTATTCACAAAAGCATCTCAGATGATATATGTCATTGCTTTTCACATACAATTTCTTCCTGTGGTTTAATTATTACTGCATTAATAAAATTGAGGGCCATGAACAACCTCTCTCTATTAACCTTATTTAAACAACTTCAGTCAGTAAATTCCCCCTGCAGGGAGACCTACAGAGTCATTATGATGTTGGTTTTAGATATAGACCAAATGTATCTTTCCTGGCAATATCAAATTTATTATTTTATGCATAGGCTACTGTGTGTAGAGCAGTCCTGAAAAATGATTCAGTTTGCATTAGAAAGGGCACCTGGACAGATGGTCCTGCACCAGCTGGACCTCTATCTTTTACATTTGCTCTATTAAATCTCCACATTGTATTCCTTTATTCCTGAGATCTCATTTGTAGCCATTTTTGAAAACAAAAAAGAGACATGATACTTTGAAGGGAAAAGTGAGGATGATATTTTGTCACGACAGTTTCAACTTGATGAGACAGGGGATGGGGGGTGTCAGTACAGAGCAAATTGTCACTATGATTGATGGGTTACACCAGAGAGAAGGCTTTTATCTTTTACCTCTGCTTCTGTATCTCTCTGTTTATATTTTACCAAAACTGCAGGCACAAACTTTGGGCGCAAGGGTTCAAGGTTTGTAGCCAACTAATTTTTGGTGACCAGATGCACAAGTGCAATCCTGGAACAACACACTTCTCTTATAATTAGCAGATTTACAAATATATGAAAATAAAACAAACTGTACATCCAAAATGTAAAAATATATTCATTTGACACTATTTAAAAGTAACTTAACATCGCAGACTAAGAGACTAAGACAGCCCTGCTAGTGGCCCTGTGAGGCCGTCCTTGGGCACAGACGTGCTTTAAGCTAAATGCTAACATGCTCACAATGACAATGCTAACATGGTGGTGTTAAGTGGGTAGCCTATAATGTTTACCTTGTTCACCATTTTAGTTTAGCATGTTAGCATGCTAACATTTGCCAATTAGCACTAAAGACAAAGTACAGCTGAGGCTGATGGGAATGTTATTAGTTTTGCAAGTATACTCATAAACCAAAGTATTGGACAAATAAAGATTTTTACCTGATGATGGTGTGAAAAGTCCCAGGATCACCGAAGTTATTACAATTCATCTCATGACATGAATGTGTGAACCAAATGTTAAGACAACCCATCTAATAGTTGTTGAGATATTTCAGTCTGGACTAAAGTGGTGGACCAGCGTTGCCATCCATGGGAACATGCCGCTAAAAATAACTTTTGACATGTTGAACAGTTGAACATTGTTTCCAATTTTTGCTGTTGTCACAGTCTAATTTGTGGCTGGATCTTAATAAAATGTATGTCCACGCTTGATTCCAGATGGAAGCGAATAGGTGTTGCATTAATGTAACTGTAATGTACTGTGAAATGCACACTTATTTGTGACAGGTCTACTTCATGATCGCTACTCTGCCACATTTGTTCAGAATTAATGCACCTATTTGAATTGCAGAAAAATGCTGACTCAGACAAATGGGATATTATATTGGTGGTACGTTGCCCAATAACTAGGATTCCAAAACAATGGATGCAAATGACAAAGTATATAGGACTATTATTCTTCATGAACTTTTTTTTCTCTGCATTAAAAAGGCAAAATGATAAACACACTAGTGTGCATCCACCTCTATCGACAACTGTTCCTCTTTGTGGCTCCTATGGAAAATCCAATTTTACACACCATGGCCTTTGTAGATTGCTTTGCATTTCCTCCACCCAATTTTTATGAAGACATTGTGGTTTTATTAACCAGTAAATACAGTTCTGTGTCACATAGTATGTATTGACATACATAAAGATCCATCAAACAGAGAATGAGAGATGGAGACGCAGATATTAAATCAGAGCAGTTAGTTCAAACCTGTTGTGATGTACTGGATCCATTCCATAATCATAGTCATAATCCCCTACTACCAACACCACTATCACAAGGCTCACAGAACTGCTTGCTGATAAAATTGTGCCTCATTAACGCATGTACGTAACATTCAGAAACATATCCCCCATTATTTATGTCATGTGAAGCAAGCAAGAACATTCTCTTGACAGATTAGTTTTACTTTTCACACTTTGCTTGGTAATGCCTGGGAATAAATGTTTTCTGCCTTAACTTACCTCATCATGATCCAGATGGAGTGAAGGATGGAGTCAAAGAAACCATGCAAATAAAATAAGTAATAGAAAGAGAATAGAAACTGACATGGTGGACCAGCAGGTCTATTACATCTATCTATTTGGCATGATACTACGTTGCTCCACCACTATCATCAAAACACCAAATGAGGGAATATGTTTTGCAAGAATGCTGTTCATCCTTCCATTAGACTTTCGCAGTCTAGTCTAAGACACTTCATATTGGTATGCCTTTTAATTTTTAACCCGTTAGTTTTCATCCCATTAGTCCCAGTCAACGAAAATACTTAGTGGGTCTCTCCAGATCATCTAACACTAGTGGCTCCCAAGCTTTTTGGCTGGTGACCCCTCAAAGCAAAGGAATGCCTACTAGCGACCCCTAATCACAGGTTACAGCTGTGACCAGTTCAGCTGAAGAATATAGAAACAACACATTTTCCTGGTTTAATGTTATTTTGTTATTTTGCGACCACCTAAGATTTATCTTGCGATCCCACAAGGGGTTGGTAACCACTGTCTTACATGATGTATTAGCCTACATACAAGAGTTACTATAAGAGGAAGTGTTGTAATTTACTTCTCCAGGCTAGTTTTCCAGGTTATTCACATTTTTGAACGTGGACATGAGTACATGAGTATAGACCAAACATGAAATGTCGAATATTAAGCTAATTTAGTCTCAAAGTTTTGAGATTGTAACCTTGTTGCAATACTTATGTGTTATCCTGAAATGTGGATCTATCCATCTAGCTAACTATGCATTTATCTAACTATCTATTCATCACTTGGCCTTATAACATCTTCTTCTTCCTTCCCTCGCTTTACCCCAACACTGTGTGTCAAATGATGAACCATCCTCCATTAGCCTGGCTCACCTTCACGAGCAGCCTGGCACTGTGAGCAGTGATTAAGCATACTTTCCACTGTGTAACACTAATTCAGAAAAAGGCCCAAAGCATAACAGCTCCCTTCAGTGATCATATTTTTCTCGGTAATTAGTGTGGCATTTTTGTCTCCTATGAGAGCAATCCATTTTAGCTATTATAAAGGGTTCTTTGTTTAAAAGTGCTCATTTGTTTGACAGGCATATTGTTGGCATATTGATTCTTGTCAGAGCTTTCTATTCTTATTTTCTTAAATTTGATCCTTTGTCCTTTGAGAATTATTTTAGCGTCTTTAGGCTCATTGTTTTGGTTTTGCGGCCTTTACTTTACTGTTTTGGTTCAACCTCACCACTCTCATCTGTGTCGTTTCCAGATGGAGGAGGCAGCTATTTTTGGCGAAGAAAGCTTTAAAAAAATCTCTGTACACTGCCTGCTCAGCACCAAACAGCAGATTGCTAAAGTTAGCAACTAGCTGGTGAACATAGTGGAGCAGAACTAAAGAGCCAGATACTTACCCTGATGTATAGAGACCAAAAAAGTGATAAAGAGATTGAATGTAATGTGGTCCAATGATTTACGTTCATCAGGTGGACTAAAACATGACATCAAATTAATGCTAATGTTGCCCTGTATTTCCTGAATGTGTAAATGGGTAACTGTAACCTACGCTAGCAAGTTTGGCATATTGACTTACAAGGTGATAATATGTCAATGCTATGTTCACAGCTCTTTTCCGCTGCCCCAAGTTGCCAATACAATCAGTTGTTGCAGGTTTAACATTGGTACTGTACAACTTACACAGATTTAACAACGCTAAGATTATGTGTAACATTGGAGTGAGTCACACTTGCATGAGCTCTCTACAGACTGGAGAGTTGAAGCGTCAAAGAATCCCTGAGTTCTCACTACCAGAATGGGAAGGCTTATGTAGCTTACTGAGTGCCAACTTTAGGAGCCAAAGCAAGATTAGACTGCATCACACTAATGGAAACAAATCCATATAATTGCTCTAGGATATTTCTACAGGGACATACCACATACTGTCTATAGTAGCGTGAAATAGTATGTATATGATATGCCTATATCACTATAATCTGTATAACCAGTCGTGGTTAGTTTATTTTCACCTGCTTCATGGTATTTTATCTCCTAAAGCAAAAAATAAATAAAACTGCTCCATTGTCATTCGTCTCATTTGGTCTGTG
The DNA here is from genome assembly GCA_002120245.1 of Maccullochella peelii. Classification (NCBI taxonomy): domain Eukaryota; kingdom Metazoa; phylum Chordata; class Actinopteri; order Centrarchiformes; family Percichthyidae; genus Maccullochella; species Maccullochella peelii. Next base: position 56,883 of record LKNJ01003618.1, read on the forward strand.
ATCAGGCCTGTTTAGTTTGGGAGAACAGCTGCTCAGATCCGGCTGCTTCTCCAAACGCAATCAGAAAATCAACACATTTCCAGAGTCCCCAGGTAGTTTGACCTGCTACAAACACTGCCATTACATAACAGGCAACTGAAAACAGTGGGTGTGTTCGGAGGTAAGGTATTATGCACATCATGCTTCCTCTCAGATCATTTTTAGCCTTTCGCTATTTCCTCAGCCTACTGAGAATAATTGTGCAGGAGCTTATTTATGTGCTCTGTGCCTGATTGTGTGAATGGGCAACTAGAGGGGCAGAATATTTAAATCAAACTAACAAAATGACGAAGTTTAAATTGCTAAAGAAAAATATCTTGATTTATTTTACATTACAAACACACCATGTAATTTTGTTAGGAGGGGATTACCAGCTGTGGCGAGACAATATATGCTGTAATTCTTTCTGGATAATGGAGATTTCAGATTTTTTATTTATTTTTACCACTTGATGTAAATGTGTATGTCTGGATTATGATTATCATTCACAAAGCCTGAACTCTGTCCTTAACATTTATGATAAAACATACAGTAATAATCTCTTGCTCATTGTTACATATCATATAATTGTGTTTTATGTTGTTCAGTAGAGTCCGGGTGTGGTAACAAGAGAGGACAGTAAAAAGAGTGATGGCAGGATGAGTGTCCTCTAGACTCCAATCCTCCAAGAGTACTCCTCCTTACAAATCCCAACAGGGCTTAGGAATCGACGCCACACTGTGCGACATTCAGAGTATTTAGGAGCTAATCTGCATTAAGTTGTTGGTTACTGGCGTTTATGGAGCAGCTTATACATAATGAAGTTGAAAATTGTGGTTTTGAGTGGATGTTTCAACAACTGAAATTTTTTACAGACATGCATGTGCCTCTCATGGTCCAACGCCATCATCATGTAAAAAGACTTTGGTTTGTGACTAAGCACCTGCAAATGTAATGAAATGCCCATCAGCCTCAGCTGTACTGAGGCAAATGTTGCAAATGTCCTACATACCTCAGGTGACCCGGCACATATATAACACAGATTAAGCCATATATGACAATCATATTGCTTGTAAACTTTTCAGAACGTATTATCAACAATAACAAACACAAAAAAAATATATTTTTGCCATTCATGAAGTGTTTACAATAACTTAAAGATGTTCTTTGTTAATATATTTCAGTGTAGCCTGTTATATTTCATATTTATACTGTACTATCTTACACAAGGGCTACTGTATAGACCAGCACCTACCATACACAAATTAGTCACTTGCTTGTGGTCATTGCAGCATGGTTGTAACCGCCCCACTGTTTTGCGGTTGAGTGTGGATGGACAGATGTGGCATCTCTCTGTTTCAAAATAAATGCCATTACATAAATATTACTGATTCCCTTCCTGACCTTTGACGGTGATGACTGAGATATCACCACCGATGATGGTTTGCGGGTACATGTGTAATGAATTAATGACACTGTCTGCGCTATAAATAGTTTGCTGCACTAAGGATGGCTGCTCTGGTGTTGCTTGAGAACCTTGACAATGCAACAGACAAAAATTTTCGTTTAACATTATTTTCCACAGAAGTACACTGATTAGGGGTGCGTCTATGTCCATTTAGGGCTAACTGTGGAAATCAGTGAAGTGGAATAGAAATCCAGCATGCACGTGCGTGCAGTCTCACAGATTTACAAAACAGAACCATGCATATGCACGGCTTTATAAATGTAACACATCGTGTTTGAGCCCTGCTGTTTGGAAATGTGAAAGCTTTCAAGAAATAGATAAACTGTAAATTAAATAAATGTGATATGAATCTGTGACAGAGGGGAAGCATTTTCATTTATATGAAAATAAAAGTTGTTACACTAACCACATAAAACATGAAATTAATTCAATAAAAGACGGCACTAAACGCATTGTCTAGAAACACACAGTGTGCCGTAAAACAACAGAAACGTGAGCGAGTAAGTAAAACAATCCGGCTGTGAGATAATGAGACGATCGCTGACTAGATATGGAAGAAGAGATGAATAGATAACAAAATTACCTGAAATATTTATAACCTCTGTCTCTTTTATCACTGCTTTCTTCATAAGCCATTAAAGGGCCCTTTTGGGACCTCTTAATTGAGTTCCTTTTCGGAACAGAATATGAAAGGCTTCTTTTTATTCCCTCCACCCTTTTTCATCTGAAGAATGGGCTGATTAAAACACAGGGAATGGAAGTTCTAGTGGGAAAGTTCATTGCAATCAGGGGTGCAACTTGAGTGATTGGCGCATTGTTCTGTATGATATTAAGTGGAAACAGTTATTGAGCCTGGACAGACTGTCATCTGCAGCTTTGCACATATCCTCAAGTCTATACCAGGCCCGTAGCTGCCACTGAGGACACATAATGACGTCATGTATTTTTTTCTGGGATTTTGAGGTTTTAGCAACCTGGGGAGGGTTCACATTCTACAGTGAAAAATGTACACATGGCGGGTATTTTATATGCTGATTCCAGTATTTTTTAAAATCAGTATCTTTGGTTTATTTTGGTATTTTTGTAGTCAAATTTATTCAGTATTTCTCCAACACATTTTACTCCTGCTAGTGTGTAGAAGGCTTTGACACAGCTATAGACCTTCATATTGTGACCCTGTCTCCTAAAAATTATGTTTATATGTTACTGATTTGCAAAATATATTATGTCCGAATTAGTTTTCTTTTTTCAACATGATGTGGCAACTAAAGCATTTTTTCAGGTCATGTTTAGGCCATTCAAAGCACTTGGTTAACCCTCCTGCACATTTGACTGGGAATTTTTACCACTACAATACAATACAAAGGCAACTCGGTCCTCCATTACCATGTAATCTCGTGACCCTGTCATGGAGATGGGACCCTGTGTCAAAATCCACTTGCACATTCCTAAACAAATTACCACAAACTGACTGACATACCTGTACAGAAAACCTGGGTCCAGGTAATATTCCAGTAGAGGAGTACTGGTCTTTAATAAAGCTGCCATCAGTGCTCTGTGTGCAGTGTACCTGATGGGAACTTGGAAGCAACATGGGCCTAATGGCCCTGGTTCCTATTGTATGTAGCCGTGCACTTTTCTTAGGTAGGTTTAGGTCACAACAATCAGTATTTGCTTTCCTCTGACAGTTAAATTTCTGTAGAAACACACATCCTGGATGAGGTTTGGCATATTTTTTCAGTTCAGTTGTTAATAGATCTTACAATATTCAAATAAGGAAGTGATTCCTTATGGTACAATATTTTGTCTTTTTTTCACTTGACCTATGAATTTACATCACAACCTTCAACTAAGAAGGTTATGGAATCATCCGACAGGATTTTTATTTTCATACCAGACCTCTTCATGATTCGTTTACCTATGAGTGACGAAGCAGCTCCAAATTAACTTACCTTTTTTTAAAGTGGAAATGAAGAGCTGGAGCATTGGAAGCAATAGTTTGACTGATTAATCACTGCTCACTCTGCCATCTACAAATGCCGAGCAGATGGTCTGGCGTCGCTAAAATTAAACTGCTAACAAATATGCAGGTAGCGTTGTGGATGTGACCTCAGTGGCAGCCGATGTTGTTGTCGAGCTGCTCTATTGTTCTGGTGCCTGTGGGTTAGGAGAGATGGCCACTGCATTGTAGTGAAGTGCAAATGCATTGTGTGACAAGTGTGCAGCTGCATGTGTGTAGGAGAGAAGGGAGGGAGTATATTGTGGCTTTCCTGAGGTGAGAGATCAGGATTTCATCCCTACTTTGGAGACATTTGAAAAAAAAAGTCTACCAACGTGATTTATTACATTCCATGAATCAGGGAAAAACACAATAATTTATATTCCGAGTGGACAATAAAGTGTTTTGAAAACAAGCATTTCTCTCTCTATGCAGCATATGGGAATAGCAAAAGTGCCGTCATCACAGAACTCCTGTGTGTTTATATGTAAACCATAAAAAAGGCACTGAACGATGCTCTGGTGTCTGGAACATCAGCAAAAGCATCCATCCATCAGAGTGGAAGTGTCTGAGGACAATTCCACAGTGGATTTCCTGTGCAGGAGAGTGTATGGGTGATACAACACAATGAGAGGCCCAACTCTCCATAGATCTCATTAGACCGGTCATAACATCGCAACAGTAGTGGAAGGCATATTCATCTGACTCCTGTTTTTCACCCTCGCACACTCCCAGAGCCTTAACATCATCTCTTTTGCACCATCACTAGCTCTGGGTTAAAGCTTCAGATACTACACGGCTGACTGTGGTTGTCTGCTGACATGTTTGCTGATTGAGTATTCCAAGTCTGCCATCATTAGTCTGCTGTTTGTTTGGTTGAGATTCATGCAGAATGGTCTTCCACACATTTGGAAGAAAATATACAGGATTTGGGGTTTGAGCTTGAGGAAGGATAGAACGGAGAGTAACCTTGGTGGGGTTTAGATATGTTTAACCTAATGGCGTGGATTGATGCATGAGCTACTTTTTATTTATTTATTTATTTTTGAATAACACACTGGAGGTTAATCTTTGATCATGAACAAGCCGATAATTGTTAAACATACAGTGGTAACCTTGATCAGAGCTGAACCCTTTACACCCAATGGCAAAAGTTCATACATCAGCCTTTTCTTAAATAAACAAAATATTAACCAAATTGAGTTAATGCTGGTTATTGCAGGGGAGTGCAAATTCAAGAAAACAAATAATATGATATTTGTGCTTCTGTTTGCCGGCACTGATACCACTCTGCTGTGTATTCTCCATATTAATGAACCTTTCTATCACACTAAAACAGATTATCGTAGCTCTGCATTTATTACAAACACCAGTGTAAAGGCAGCATAATGGCAGAGTAATTATGAGGTGTGAATTGAAATATAGATTCACATCATCACTATGTGAAATTGTCAACAACAATATGTGCTGTCTGTGGGGAATAGATATGGGTTTTTTTGGATGTGCATCCTTTTGTGTCTCAATTATTTCCTTGTTTACTGTAACTTCATGTGGAAATGAACAAAACGGAAAGTGAAAGCGTTTTTTTAATCCATTCCTTCTTTTTGCCTGACTTAATTGTCTTGATTTGATATAAAATTATGACATCAGAGATAGATCATTGGCTTATGGTGTCATAGTTCAACAGAGGAGGAGAAGAAAATGAGAGAGAAATTGCAACCAGTCCTCCAACCTAAATGACAGAGTAGGTCGTTTTCCAATTACTCCCAAAACGACATATATAGGCATACCAGACCTTAGTCGTCGTGGTAACAACAACAACAACACGTGGTTAACATTGTGAAACGGTCGCAGTTTGGAATGAACAGCGGTCTCCTGGGTGAAAGTCCTGCGATGTTTGACCCATCCATCCACCCTGACCTTCTTCCTACGCGGACTTGGGCGCTCTTTATAGGTCGCCGCCTAAATAAACGTACATATGGGTCGTAATAAGCTGCTGCACAAACGACCTATACGGCCATATTTCTGGGGAGGACAGTTTCAGAAAGTGATATTAATAGCTACACACAAATAAACTGTCTGTGTATTAACAAGGCTAAGAGTCTACCGCCATGCTAGCAGATCTCTGAGGCTGTATTTAGGCTCAGTAGCGCTTTCAGCTAAATCCTAAAATCAGAATGCTAACATCCTCACAATGACAAGATTAACATGTTATCATGTTTACCATGTTCCCCGTTTTTGGTCAAATATTTATGTTTGATGTGTATGTTTTAAGTAGAATAAAACAATAAAATAACCAATGAAATAGAACAAAGAACAATACGTATGTATATGTATACATAAATACACAAACAAAGTGTACAGCATGTGTAATATCACCGTAATATGCAAGTTATGGTGCAAAGACTTGAGGTAGTAGTGGGAATGTAGTGCAAAAAGAGTGGTATGGTATTTTTGACTGACTTAGCAGAACAGGTCAGTGCAAATTTCACAGATGCAGAGCACAATGTGGAATCTAGAACATGTGTAACATTTTGAGCAGATGTTGGTGAAAAGAGTCATCTAACTATGGTGGTGTGCAGAGGATGAGATTGTATTTAGTGCTAGTTGCCACTAAACAGAAATTGCAGCTGAAGCTGATGGGAATTTATTTTGCATTGTATTGTCACTTTAACTTGTTTCTTCTGATTTATGAAGGCCAAATTAACCACATCAAAATAGTTTTTTTTAAACATGTATTTTGGCCTTTATTATTTAGTGACAGCTGAAGAGGGCCAGGAAAGTTGGGAGAGAAAGGGGATGACATGCAGCAAAGCCTGGGTCGGAATCAAGCCTGTGCTGCTGCGGTGAGGACTCTACTAGGTGAGCTACCGGGTTGCCCCAACCATGTCTTATTCTTGCACTAATCTACAAATCCACTAATAAACATCTTGCCCTTTTCTTACTTCTGGTTATAGTAAAATTGACAAATTAGGGCTTGAAGCTCATTCTTCTCTCCTGTTGCCCATCTGAATGAATGAATGAACACTGCAAAATGTAAACTGATAAATTTTAGCTCTGGACCGATGAACATGTCTGAATGTCTTAAACTGGATGGAGTCATGAACATGAGTAGTAAGGATGATCTAGAAAATGGTGTAGGCACAAAAGATCTATATCATTGCAGAAACAGTAAAGACAAGCAGAAACAAAAAAAACACAGGTTCAAATGTTTAAAGGTGCTGGTAAGGTTAGCTACCTATTACGCAATCAGCAATCTCACAAAAAGAGGGACTTGCATGACTAACTGCAGCTCTTTGGCTTCTCCCGTTCTCTCACATTGCCACGAGACACTCATCTTTTAGCGTTCAAAAACACACCAGTGAACCTTGATCCCATGAGCTAGAAGCCCCATGGCCTCCACATCTGCTCCTGTCAGTTGCTCTATGAACTGCTGTGCATCTCAGACAATGGCCTCGAGGAGCTATCATACCGGAGAGCGTAACCAGGCTCCAAGCAGCACCACCTAATGGATGTGAGCTGGCCTAGAGCTCGCCTGAATAAATACACACTCGTGCAATCACAGTGCCTTGAATCTTGGCATGGAGTGTTCATTTGGTGGCATGGTAATCTGGAGGCCAATCGGCCTTTGCTTCCTCTCCTGCCTTGTAAGTACAGTAGGTATCTGAAAAGGTCACGAGAGAAATGGCTTTATCTTTCTCTTTTCCTTGCGGTAGGTATAAGGCTTGGATAATGTGGACGATTTTCGGACATACTTTAACTTTAAATGAAAGGCAATTTCAAAGAACAACTGCATGCTGAAATGTGCAATGTTGAGTCACTTTGATGCTACAAAGGGACCACCTGAGACTGATATTGTTTATATGAAAACCAAATTAAATTCATTATCCTTTTGATACAGTGGTTTTTATAAGTGAAGGAGTGAGTTTTGCATGTTTTTATGCTTTGCATTTATGTTGTAAATGTACAACATTCCTTTTTAGCCTAAATCAAGCCAGTAGAGTTACAATAGACAAAAACATCCAAACCACTTTGACTGAGATGCCGATTCACTCACTTTGTTCAGCAGTTCAGATTCTTGTTTATGAGTTAGTCAACCCTGTCTCCTATGAGTGATGTTCATATGAAACTGTTCTGCATCAGTGATTTATGTCCAGTAGCAACATTCAGTGCCTTTGCTGGAACAAATGAGATAATCATATAGTGCCGAAAACAGGAAGTGTCTGCAGATTCCAGGTAATGGTTCCGGTAGCAAGTCAGTCCTTACAATAACTTCACCCCTTGACTATGAAGTTGCTTAACTTAGTTGCTTAACTTGAACTGCCATTTAAAGTGGCTAAAATACATTTCATAATGAACATGGATAAAATGCCTGTGACTCGTAGAACCCACAGAGAATTATCACCGGACCCTGCAGTTCCTCTCAGCTTTAGCTTTATAGTGACTTTCAGCTAATTGTTTTGGTTTTCTGGCTCCAACTGTAATGTTTCGGTTCATTCTCATAGTGTTGTTTTCAGCCGCAGCAGTCAGCTGTTTCAGCGTAAAAGCTCCAAAGACCTACCATACACTACCCCGCTCAGCACCAAACAGCAGTGTAACGGTTGTGGCACAGGACAGACTTGAACCCAAAAGCACGACAGTGAGACAGTCAGGGTGGAGTAAAAGTTCTTGGAAGTTTTTAATCAAAAGCCAGGCAAGGGTCAAAACCTAGAGATCAGTCAGAGAAAGTAAACTTAACCAGACAGGGGGCAGGAAAGGAATAATCAGCCCAGGAAACAGGCAGGATCAGGCAGGCAGAATAAACAAGGCTGGAAAGCTAGGGTGGATGCAAACTAGGTAATCTGGTGGAATACTAGTGGACATGTACCAGTATATATACTAGTGGCCTGATTAGAAAACTTTCATTATATCATAAAAATATGTCAGAATGTGTTCACAATTATCTGACAACCCCAAAAAACCTGGGCTGGTCAAAGCAATCTGTCTTCCACCTCAGAGAATTTATTCTGCTTTGCTTTGTTACATCAACAATCAGAAGAAGGTCACAAAGGAAGAAACACCAGTGATCTTGTCCAATGTTTGATAATGTTGTTTGTTTTTGCGAACACTAAGATTATCATAGCGAGTCATTCAATAAAAATGTCTTCCATGCACCAGCTGACCCAACAGTGCTTGAATTTCATATGGCATTTGCTACCATGCTTGTGTTCAGCTCATTGTTTGGCAAAGCTTAAGGCTCACTTGGTTACCATTCTGTGAATAACATGGGAGCTTTATGAGGATTATGCCAAAGCTTCATGGCTCAAATGGGTTTTTAGGATGGAGAAATCCAGACACCAAGTGTAGACCACTGTCCTTTTCGCGGAGCCTCTGTGAATGTCACATGCTGGCGCGCTTGGCACAATTTGTGTGAGCAAGGCAGCCGAGGCAAATGAAAACTGGCCATGAACGCAAATACCATCAGAAGAACAGTGACAGACATGGCAAAAGGGCAAAATCTGACACACGTTGGTTTCCACTGGGGAACAGGCAGCTTTATGAAGAAATACTCACGCTGAGAAACTGCTGTAACTATTTGAAACACCACCCATTGAACATATGACACTGTTGCTCTTAACTGCAGGCATTTACAGCTTGGAGTAATTTATCAGCACTGACACATATTCCAACAGTTTTTTTTTCATCAGTCAGCCTGTTCTACCTGCCAGTCATCTCAAGCTCTCTAAAATCCTGCTTCTCCTCCTTGTCTCTCCTTCGCTCCCCCTCCCCTACATCTGCTCTGAAGGGGTCACTGCAGTTAGAGGGAAAACAGACCCAGCAGTGGATTTTCAATTGAATTGTCAGAAGCTGGCTGTTTTAATAAATCCTGCCCAATAAAAGGGCAGGGAACCTTTTGTGAAGTGGCTTCACCCATGACGCTCAGCTTGGGTGCTCTCCGGTGAACCTTGTCTGCCAGAACCAGCTTCCCCAAGATAAAAAGAACCTGGCAGGTCTTCACAGGATAAGGGACACTTTGAAAACACACAGAATAAATAAATGATTGCAGCCAGATTTTGGTAAATTGCAACTGTCATGGAAACACAATACAAGGTTGTCTAAGCTGAATTAAAAGCATTGCAAACCCAATTAACCAATGTTGGTTATTCATCTTTTGAATTCATGAGGCTCCTGAGTCCTTCCATTTTCGCTCCCTTATTTTGTTGTGCAGACAAGTTGTTCCTATTATCCATTGCACATGCAATTCAATTATCAAACAAATAATGGGGTCAAACTGGCGTTATCGGGGATCAGTGGTCAGGTTACTGTCTATCATATTAACACTTTACAGTATTCATTTGACCACTTAAGGGCAGCATAACAAGCTGTAAGAAACACTGACATATTCTAAAGCTGATATGGCATTTGCCTAGTTACAGATTCAGCAGACACAAAGAAACATTAGCACTCATTTGGTGACGTGTTTCTGGCCACCCGACAACTGGTCTGGTCTCCACCAACTCCTGAGGGAAATATCTGGCTTACTAGCTTCAAAATGCTCCAACCAGCTTGTTGCTAACTTTGTCTGTCTGCCATTTGGTGCTGGACAGGTAGTGTACAGTCAGTTATCAGAGCTTTTGTGCAGCGAGGTTGATGAGAGTGAACAAAAACAGTAAAGTTGCGGCCCTTAAAACCAAAACAATGAGCTTACTGTTAAGGCACTGAAACGCTCTGTAGAGCTGAGGGGAACTGCAGAAGCAGGTAATAATCCTCTGCGTGTTTGTCACTTTGACAAACCACTTTCAAGTTACACAAAGTCATGTGATCTATTGTGAATATAAAATGATTGGCTAGTGCAGCTTTAAAGCAAGCCTAGGTAACTTTTGCAGAGCAGCATGTGGTTACAGGTTAGGGAAAATGCTAAAATGTAAGAAGAGTAGAATCCGCAACTGACAGTAATGTCACTTTCAGAGCATCTAAATCAGCTAACATTAGATAACATTAGCTAACTACCACAATGTACTGGGCACACCAGACCAAGTAAGGCTGTAGCCTTTTTCCACCTTTGATTTGTGTAAGAATGAAAATGCCGTTTCTACATTGTAGTGAATAACAGCAGACAGCAACCTTGGCTTCTGACAATTGTGCATTGCCGCCACATACTTACTATTTGTATTTTAAGGATAGATCATTAACCCACCTACAATAGCTGCAACAGGGCACATTTTTTTACAGAAGTGGCAAGCCAGCTCACCAAACACAGTGTTCTGACAGTATCATCTGATGATGACAGACTTAGGAGAGGCAACATGGCAGCGTCAGGCAAGCAGAGGACTGGTAGGAGGTTGGCGATGACAGGGGGGTACCTGAGGATCAGAGAAGATAGTTGGTTTGGTTAGGGTAGCATAAATAAAACAGTCAAAGTGCTGGTTGCTGTTTTGTAATTCATGTTGCGTTGTTGTCATGGGTTTTAAAATGACTTGCCGTATTGCAAAATGCCACCATCATGGGCAAAAAGGCAAACGATTATATAAAGATATATTTGATTCCTTTGTCTGTAGTCTATACATTCCAAGTCCAATTTAGATAAATTATCCAACAGATTGTAATGTCCGTGACCACACACCTTCCCATGTAAAATAGCACCAAGGATCATCAAGTGGGTTATGGAGTCAAGCTAAGTCAGTTATTTATATTGCTCATCATCACAATAGAAGGAAAGATCCTTCCTGTAAATATGATATTTTGTAGCCAAACCTCCATCCTGTCATGCTCACAGAAGTCTGGAGAAAATCTTGTTGGAATAGTGGGACATTTGGGAACCCCCGAGGGAGCCATTTGATTGGCTGTGAGATTGAAAAAGCGCACCTCCAGAAATGGCACCTCTGGCTAGTTATCTGTTGGAATAGAAACAAGCTTCTGGCTTTGTTGACCACCAGTGCCAGACTCCACCCTCCTGGCACGGTTTTATTTTAACAACTCAATTTTGTCCAGAGCCTTTGTGAGCATGACAAGATGGATCTCTGGCTACGTGAGATTAGCCTAGACCTAATAAAGACATAACAAACTTACCCAAACTATACAGCTACACAGCACCACCAACGCTAGACTTAATAAAACCTTGAGCTTTATGAAGACGGATAATCACTTTATTATAAATATAAATATAGTATTATATGTAAAGTCATTACACAATACAATATGATTATAGACCCAAATCAATAAGTCAGTAAAAAAACTAGAGCTGTTGCACAATGCATGTACAGAGATTAAGTACCAACAATAAACTCCCCACTTCAATTAGAATTAGACTCTCAGCCTTGAGAAGTCATGATGCAATGATCTGCCCATTCATGCAGTAGCTCCTGGAATGTCGAGTCCTCCTAAATAATTTGACATGGGTAGTAGTAAGTAAGATTACTTTATATCGGCACGTATTTCTCTCATCTTTATGGTGTAGTTTGGAGATAAGAACTGATCGTCCATGCTGGCACTGTGTACTCACACTACATGAGATGCATACAATTATGCAAATCGTGCTGAAAGTCATAAAGCCTTGTTCAAGCCTGAGAGCCCCTTCTCTCCCTCCTTTCCCTTCACTCCTGTTCTCCGCTCTTTGGCTGCGGAGAAAACCCGCAGTTTTGGGATGGCAGCGAAGACGGGCTCGTGCAGCAGGCGTGCATTTGTAATAAGAGACGCACCGGGAAAGAAGGCGAGCTGGGGAAAATATTTCAAAAGTAGGAACAGGATGAAATGGAAGCTTTCTGACAGAGCTGTTTCTGTTCTGTCACCCGCTGTGTGTCTATGTATTCATCAACATATAGAGTGGTCGGTCAAGCCTCTCAGCTGGCTGATCACAGATTGCCTCCACTGTGGTCAAGTATCAACACAGTTAAGGGCCTTGCAACGTGTAGGTGCTGTTATTATGAGGTGCAAGTGGTGTGAGCACAAGCACACTTACCTGTAACACCTTTTCCTTTTTTTTCCCTATTTAAGAAACCCAAGGTAACCTGTGTCCAAATACTTCACCTCATCACATAACAATGCAAAAATATTGCTTTTTCTTCCTGTTTTACATTAAAACAAAGATATACTGCACTGCAGACTCTTCGTGTAACCTCCAGGTGTTAATACAACATATTTAGATCAATACGTTTCATGCGATTCTTAGACGGACAGTGTGTGTGAATATTTAGCTGCGACTCAGAGCAAAGGTTTCTATACCAAATCAGATAAATGCACATGAATAATTCATATTTAGGGTGTGTGGGTTACATCACAGCCACTGTCAATGATAATCAGATGACGCTGATGAGATAATTTGTATGGTTCCCACAACACAAGGGCAAAGAAGATAATCATACTTTTAGATGAGCTACGACAATACGTAATATAATGAGCATGATGTGGAAACCCTTCAATACTGTGCTTGCTCTTTCCCCAGCATCAAGACATCTAGGATGGATAAGATCATTATCAGACTGCTTTGGCGTGTTCTACATTAGCTGTGCAGAGTGATTATTGGAACCAACTGAATTACGAGGCTGATTTCTGAACCATTACGGTGGCGGTTATCACAGACTGACGGTAATAAAGAATCCAGAGTTTGGATGATGGAGGCGGGTTATGAGGGGATGAAAGTAGGACACCACAACACAACATTTGACTTAGAAACTCACATAACCCTGACAGATTTGAGAGCACATCTGGCACATAGATTGGCCATCAAACAAATGAATTACATATGTTTTTGTATTTCTCTCATAGTACAATGAAAAGGCGAGAAAATAGTGTCACATAGAAAGTCAAAGTAATGGAATTAGATCATTCTCAGACAAATGTCCTGCCATTCAGTGACAAATATAATAATGAGAAACAGCACTTAAAGAATGTCAAAATGTAGCATCATAATTTGTGATTCAAACATGATGCAAAGCAAGATGTTTTTCCAAAACACAGTTTCACACTTTTGTCATCCATCTGCCGGGGAAATCTGATACTAACTAATTTCACAACACATATGCAGCATGACATAACGCAATGAAAATACAGACAACGCGGCACAGATGCACAGTAAAAAAAGAGAACTAAGATACAAAACGAAGTTTGCAGGGGCCACTAAATACTGATGAACAAGCTCGGGCACACAAGATGTTGCCTTGGTTGTTGCTCATGAAGTAAATTCTTCCATGACTTGGTGTGATACAGGCTATGTTAGACTGTACACTATACACTTGTTAGTTATGTGCAATAATATCTGTATCATGCAATCAGATAGTTAAATCATGAATAAGCTCATTTTCTAAGAGACTTGACAGAAAGTCCACTTCAGCTTATACCTTTATTTGGTTGTGTTGTCTGTATTTGGTTGTGTTGTGTGAATTTGCAGGGTAGTTGGTTAGGTTTTCTGTATTCGCAGCCCATTTTGTTATGTGTTTCTCTTTTTGCCAGTGTTTTATTCCCAAATGCTGCACCTGTGTTGTCAAATAAGTGAGGGTGTTTTCTTCATTTGCTTGTGTTTTGTTTAGTTGCATGTGTTGCCTTAAGTGACAGCACGTTGAGCTCTAAGGGACACGGTAAAATTCAGGTAAATTGGGGTCAAATCATACCTGATGCTATGCACTGAAACAATTAGGCTGAAAATCTTTGAACATACAGCTAAAAAATAAGCATGTCTGCACAGTAATAATGATCAAAGGAGACGTGACTTGTTTCAAGGACAGAATCTCTTTGGTCTATTTGTTTGCCTCCGTTGCTGCTCCTGCCAGTAATCTCTGGAGAGCGGCTGTGTTTTTGGATTGATGAGGACCGTGTAGGGACCCCGGAGAGTGCTGCAGGCAAGTGTCACTTCCCATTGGATGTTCCTGGTAACTACTATACATGTTTCAAAACAAACGGTCACGTGCTGGGTCTGAGATGTTTTCATATCTCCGACCCCCTTTTAACTCAATGACTTTGACCAACTATAAACAGCTTAGAGCTTGCGAGGAGAGTGATTGGGGAGGTTATCAGGTTAGAAAAACAAATGTTTGAGTGTGGCCTCTAACCCTTGAGGATTACACCTTACATCTGAATACTGAATGTGCAAGTACATGTATAATGTGTTAGTTCTCGTGGCCACCATGGACAAATGTGTGAGACTACAAACTCCAGTTGTTTTGAAGATAACATATACCTGCTGGTGAAACAACTCTAATGAGGATCCTACACAATTATCACTTACAACATGCCATAAATAACACCAGGTGGTTTGCATATTGCATAAACAAAACAAACATAACAAATTAGGAGTGAATAAAAATGCATAAGGAGTTCATAAGCTAAGAAATAATGGCACTGTACTTTTCAGAAAGAATAAAAAGTTGTGTTCTCTTCCCTCCCACTGCAACTTCTGAGACATGTTTTCCCCCTCTCTGTGTCTGTGTAATTGCACTTCACTCTCTGATGCCTCTCAACATATTTGATACATTGACAAATTCCCCCTTTCAGTGTTCTCATCATGGCTATTCCCTGGAAATGTACAAGAAAGAGGAGGAGGCAGGCGTCGAAGATAAGCAGAGAGCAGGCCCGGCTTCCCACATCGATTGACTGGTGAAATATATCTCATATCATATAAAACCAGCTCAGGGCCATGACAGCTCTTTAGGGAGAAAACTCTGGGTTTCCCAAAGGCTTCTGGAAAACAGTTGACAAGATGCAGGGCTTTTGCTGGAACTGAGAAAGCTAAAACAATCGCAGCAGACCTGGTCCATGTGTTGTTTTCATCAAAGGTTGCAACAGCATTGGGAACGGGTTGACTTCTTTGATTTATGGGCAATTAAGAGTAGCTTTAAACATGATTTGTTTTATTCCAAGCCTGATCCAACATCAGGGGAAATTTCTCCTGAAAAGAAATTCCTCTGGTTTCCATACTATATATATGACACACGGGTCTGGGAACAAGACAGACAGAAAAATAATTTGATGGCAAGCTCACATTATTCAGATTTATTTATTATGGTGAACCTTTTAAACAGTGGATCCACTGTGGGTCTTTTTTCCTAACATGCTATGCTTTTTAGGGATGACAAAATATTACATCATTAGGTTCCCCCCTAAAAAAACGACTACCCCACCTTCCACACCAGATTGGCACTAAAGTAGATGAAAAAGCTTAAAGGACCATACCACTGGTTTTGCACAATCAACTCAATAACTCTTAATCTAAAAGTGCTTACAACTTAGTGACAATCATTTCCCAATTCATGCAAGTGGTGCTGTCATTTTTCAATGTGTTTTTCCTACCTTCTAGCGGCCCATTGGTTTCAGTTCATTTTAGTACGCAATCAAAATCAAGTTGCAGAGACTTGAAACTGGCTCAACACAGCAAATGCATCATCATAATAATCTAATAGCATTAAAATCTTGGAGTGATCTGTGAATCCTTCCTGGTGGTGCATTCACGTGCTGAAGTGAAGTCTGACGACAGAGCTTCGCCGTTCAGCTGCCACATAGGATTGCATTCATACATTATCTGACATGAATGTTGCAAAAACTGTTGCAGTTTGTGACAGAAAAGTTGGATGAAGAGGGGACACTGCCTCTGGAACCACAGAGGAACCATAGAGATTAGACAGACTGGAAACAAATGCTGATTTATTAAAAAAAAAGATTAAACT
Source organism: Maccullochella peelii (assembly GCA_002120245.1). Lineage (NCBI taxonomy): Eukaryota > Metazoa > Chordata > Actinopteri > Centrarchiformes > Percichthyidae > Maccullochella > Maccullochella peelii. Next base: position 73,003 of record LKNJ01003618.1, read on the forward strand.
AATAATTTTAAAACAAAGTTGAACCAGAAATCCACTTATACTTTATATTTTATATAACCAGGAACCTGAGTAAGTCCAAATTCTTTTCGGTCTAATCAAGTCTGCTAGGGTCCTGTTGTATTGTTGCGGGTCTCGAGTCTGTGAGTGAAAATGTGTAATACTCATGTCGATCCAAGTGGACTAATTATCAGCTCTGATTACATGGCATCAAGGGCATAATTTCCACTTGGGATGGCTCTCCCTCACATTTCAAAATCACTTTAATGTTTCATAAATGGTAAATGGCTGCATTTATATAGTGCTTTCATCCAAAACGCTTTACAATTTGCCTCTCGTTCACCTATTCACACACACACACACTCACACACCTATGGCAGCGAGCTATGCAATGTGCTGGCCTGACTATCGGGAGTAATTGCACAAGGACACTTTGACGTGTGGACAGGAGGAGCTGGGGATCTAACTGCTAACCCAATGATCAGTGGAGGATCCACTCTAGAAGATCTGAGCTCATCATGTTGATATGCTCATCTGAGTGGCCTTCAGCTCAAACCAATGAGCTTAACGAGTAGCGCAGAGTGCTTAGAGGACTTTTTTTGTCCTGAGTTTTACCTCTCAGGCTACATACATATTACTCTACCTTATTGGTGAAGATTGTTGAGGCTGTGTGCAGCCTGAAAGGAATACCTATAGACAATACTGCTAGGTATTGCTAACTCCATTGTCGTTGCTTTGTTGCTGTAAATAGTTTTAGGGCCCGAGCACCGACCTCGGTGTGAGGACCCTATTGAAAGTGAAGGAATTATTATTTGCCACAATGAATCGCAGTTTTGAGGGGCAAAAACAGCTAAACAACAAAATGGGTGTGCATGGGTGTGGCAAAGTGGCTCAATAGCGCCCCCTACAATTCAGCCCCTGCAGCATGTTTCATCTAGATGTACGAAATTTGACAGGTAGATGTATCATCTCTAGACCTACAAAAAAGTCTATTGGACCTATACCCTAAACCCAACAGGAAGTCAGCCATTTTGAATTTTCTGGCCATTTTTGTCATTTTTTGTCATTTTTTGTGTTTCTTAAAAATCTATCTCCTCCTAGAGAATTTATCGGATCGACTTCAAACTTGGCCAGAACCACCTCAAGCCCTTTGTGATCAAAAGTTATCAAAAGCTTGAGTTTTCGTCGAACAGCGTGGCCACTACGGGACCACCATTTTCAGTGTGTCGCCGCCAAACAGGAAGTGCTTATTAAAGGGACTTTACATTGTCCAATCTGCTCCAAACTTCACATGTGTCATGACAATAGCGG